>JAQQZZ010070801.1:0-21822 GCA_030265115.1 Mopalia vespertina | reverse complement strand
AATGCAGTTGTGTACAGTGAAATGTCCACAAACAGATCACGTGGGACCGCATTGCATTCAGCGCCCCCCGAAAAGTATGCTCCTTTATTCCCAGCGCTAATCCCCATTCGGGGGGACCATTCACATCAGTATTAGCGGATCACTGCTCGTCTGTGTGGTATAGATATGTGTACATCCTCAGCAACTCATCAGAAGGAGATATGGGTACATGATATCTGACAACTTGGCATTCATCTCAAAAGCGACATAGTGGCGCTAAGACATTAACACGCAAAACAAGATCAGAATATCAAGTGCTCTGGTCAAGGGGAGTTTGTGTGGAGCATAGTGACATTGTCTATACATGGCACTGGTGGAAGATTAATTTTCCAACGTATTAAGACTCTTCACAAGTAATGGTTCTATTAACCGGCGGTTACTAAAGAGCCTGTCTGTAGCCATGACAAGATGTGAAATCAAGCCTGTTCGATAAAATTTGGAATAAGTATTTTTTGTCGAGTGTCTGCGATTCTGTTATAATTGTAAATTGTATATTATTAAGTTTTGTATAATCGGGAAAGAGTAATCCGCTGTATTCACACTGATACTCTGCTATATCTGCTTTATTACGGTAAAACGCAAAAGTAAGGTTAGAGTTAAATACAAACAGAAGACAAACAGACAAATTGAATATACTCATATTATTATTTGCACCAATTAGTGACACTTTCTTTGTTATTCTTCTTCATGTAAAACCTACAGAAGATGTATATAATTCTTACAACCATGTGACCGAGAAACCGAAATGCCCATGCGTATAACACCAGCCTCAAGTAGACTAATATGTTGGTAAACCATCACTGTCTTGTATATAATATTACATACCGCTGCATGTGCCTCCTTTATCTTTTGTTATACTGTATAAACTGGTGTGAATGTATGTATATAGAGAAACAATTAATTGTTCGTTGTTTTCTCCTATTATCCAAATCAAATCAGACAAAAATTGGTGAAACAGAAACTTTCCTACTGTTCGGGATGTAAACGTGTGTATTGGTCGATACATTTGAGGAGAGGACAATAGCCCGAAATGTGTTCTACTTCTTGTTTTGAAACTGTTGATTTTTTAATATATTTCCGTTTTCCTCTAAACTGTCGTCGTCAACTGGGCTAATGTCTAAGGTCATATCGGAAATGACATAGAGAGATAAGTAACTGCACATAGGACTTTATTAAGTAGTTAATTCAGCAATATATCGTTTTCATTATTATGCACCGTAAGAATCGTGTGGTCGAATGTGATCTCATCTCTACTAAAACCTACTTATTTAACCTCTCGCGTGACTTAACGGAACTCTTGTTCTTGTGAGGAAATACCAGGTACAAGGTACATTTATTTACACGTAATGGTCCATTTATCTATGACTTTTGTCCTTTTGGCTTGATCATTTATTCTCATCACAGGTGAGCGATTGTGTCCATACCTGTTTAAATAACTGCTGTGGTTCTACAAATATTTTCCCATCTTTTAAACAGAAGCTCAATTTATTTTATATCAGCACAAACAAGACAGCTTCCACTGTGAAATCCTGTAGCCCCTCTTTCAAAAGATATACAGGTCAAACGAACAATATCCTGACGAATTTTGTGTCAATCAGATTCACTCTGCATTTTGGAAAAAGGTACACTAAGAAATTTGGCTAAATAAGATAATTATAAAATCTTACAGGTTTTAAAAAATCCTTCAGGATACCATTGAAAAATCCTATAAAATGCTATATGATTTGTTTGTAAGGGGTGTTAATGCGTGCGTAATATATCAAATTAAAACCGCATTGTGTTTATATTGCAAATACTAAAGAGAGGGTCTTGTGTTAGGACATTTTCAGATCTTATAAACACCACTAGTTGGTATGGCGAAGTTGCTGAGCTGATCGAGGAGATGTGACGTCATTTAATATATATATCCCTTCATGTCAGCATATGTAAAAACACCGGGGAAACTTCAGGGGTGATTCAATGAATATTGTGTGAGAATTGTGTGACCCGGAAATATCAAATTTATGAACGAGGGTGGTAATTTTTCATTCAACCTGAGCCTCCGGCGAGCAATGAATGAAAAATACTACCCAACTTTCCAAAAATTGAAATCTTTGTCACGAATAAGAGATTATATTTATCCCATAAATGCCTTTTTGTAGTAATTTTAATCAGAAATCAATATATATGGTGGGTTCGCTGTCAAGAGAGATAAGATAAGCACACGTGGTACAAACAGTTCTTGGCCAGTGTAAAAGCGTGCATCAGAGTGATCGGCACCCACGTTACAGAATACAATGACGTTTAAAATTAAATATTTATAGTTAAATGAAATTAGTTTTATGTTCAGATAATATCTAAAAATGAGGACTACAGTTTGGACTGGATCGAAAGTCAGATGGAAAAAAAGAGAACTGTTAAATGTAATAAATAAGATGATGATTCTATTACAGGAAGTCGTCGGCGGATACAAACGGTTCATTATTGTAACTGGTATGAGCTGTGGTCGTCAAACTGCAGGTCACCCATGCTTGTTTATCAACTGTTTAGTCGACATTTGCAAATTGTAAAACAAAACATTCCATGTTAGTTGTAGCATTTCATTGGTTCAATGGTATCAATGAACAGAAAGCGACCAATCAGATCGTGGGAAAGCTGTATCCCATTCGAGGAGATATAAAAAAATAGCCTGAAGTAACGTGGCTATCTTATTCAATGCATGCGTTTGGAAAATATCCTGTTGGAAATTACAAAAATTGCGTTTTTTGTTGTGGCTTTTTTGATAAGTTAAATAGATACTTTTTGAATGACGAGTGTTGACTCAGTGGATGTATTTGAGTCATAACATAGTATACCCACTAAGAGTCGCTATTCTTGATTTGGATCGTCAGTGGCTGGAAAAGGGGGATCTCTGACACCTGGAAACCATGTATATGTTATCAGCCAAACCTGACATTTGGCACATAAATATAAAACTTGTCGTGGTGTTTGAAATTTAATGCAATCAGAGACATTCTGGTAGAAAATACAAAGTATAAAACTGAGAGTAAGCCGATGCGATGTAATAATTCCGTCCGACAATCACAACCAAAAAGTTTGTTTTACAGAATGACTTGGAGTCAATAGTGTTCTAGGCTAACACAGATAAGAGGTTTGAGGGCTGTGTTCATCAAGAATATCTGGGAAACGAATCGCTGTCTGGGAAATTTGAGTTTCAAGTTGACATGGTGGATACAGAAGCAAAATATTCCCACTTCATTTAATGTCAGTTACTCTCTGGGGCTGTCTAGTTTAATAAGAGGGTAATGCACCAGTACAATGGGTTGGCCTGTCACGTGAGTTGTAACAACCTAACACATGACAGGACAATCACCAGACACAACATGTCGACTTTCCGTTGTAAGTAATTTAGCTTTGAGAGGAACAGGGTACCGTAGCTCCCTCCTAACCGACCATTATTCTGTGGCAGTGTGCTCTTCTCAATGAAGACATTTACCTATATCTAGATGAAAGCTATTGCTACTAGAAACCTGGTTATAGAATAGGAGCAAAACTACAATCAAGTATTAGTTGGTGGAATTGGGGTTTAGTAAAACAAATTGTTATAACTATGACTGGTCACGTTTATGCTTGTAGGGGGCGAAGCAAATAATTATTGGCTTGGGGCGACTTCAGGATAAAAGTGCGAGACCCAGAGTATTCAGATTGTTGTTATCTACGGTTTATGATAACTATCCGCGATCTTTAACCTTGGAGAAAGTAGTCTCGAGCGTTTTGCAGTTTACTCACGGGCGGTAATTCGTCTAGGTCTACTTCGATGTGGCCATTCTTGGGTACACCCAAAGATTACTGCTTTATATTCGCAACAATTTGTTGGTGAATAAAAGCAAGAGCAACGTTATTTGAATGAAATTCAATCTTCAAAGCTCGTTGAAATGTTCGTTTATTCTTTTTTCCTTGAATCCGTTAAGTATACTTTGTTAAAAATTTCCGGCGAATAACATTACTCACTATAATGACGTCGAGAAACCTCCTTTCTGGAAACGACAGGACCCGGAAACAACGGAGGAATGGCGAGGGTTTTCCGACCTGACAATACACATGTGAGTATAATTATACTATTAGATTTTTAGACAAAAAGAAATTAGATTGGAGTACCTTTTTCAGTTAATTTACGTAATAATGTTTTGGGGTTTAAATGCCCCCCCCCCCCCCGCTTAAATATCGACGGACATTTGGGGATGCACCCCCCCTCTCTCGATCAAAATATCACCCGTGCCTAAATTGAAATGATGTTTTAGATAATGTTGTAGATCAAGTATAAAAAAAAGTTATAAAAAACAATAAAAAAAATAAAATACTGTTAGTGGCCACTTTCTCAAAAAAAAATAAAATAAATAATGTCATACGTCAAACTTTGGTAACACCATTCAACAGTCTTCAAGTATGTTGTGTTGTTAATCGTACAGCCGCACCATTGTTTACTGAGAACTTAAAAAAAAACAGGGGCCTTGTCAACTTGTATTGATGAGATTGAAACACTACCAGACTGTACAAACTATACATCAGTTTTAATCAATCCAATTTTGTTAATTTTCCGCAGAAATAGAAACTAACATCGATCTTGTCAATACATTAGATCAAATTTCATTGAAAAAGTTAACTGAGATTGCCCATCCGGTCTTCCTCACCCTAAGATTTCTGAGGCTTTCGTGGCCCCTGGATATTTTATCCATGTAATGGCCTTTGCCCCCCACGTCCTACCCCGCCCAGCCCCCTGTTCCTCTGTTGAGTTGTTCATACTACAACCCTTTTGTCGGACTGCTGGCGTGTATTGTATTGTATGTACAAGTGCCTATATATTGTCAGCAAAATATATACATAAAGCCCGTGTTCCATTGTGTTCAGCATATAAGCATGACCATATCTCAGGTGGAAAAATTTATTGATTGACATCCATTTGTGTCAAGAAATTGATATATTTCTGCCAATTCGTATAGGCCTACCCGTAAAATGAATACCGGTTGTGTAAGACGTCTCTCGGCTCCCATACTCGGCTCCCCTAGTTCTCCATTTTAGGACTGCTTATGTGTGCGGTCACGTGTAGAGCTATACTCAACAGAGCTGTCGCCCCTGAGCTAGCTAGCGCGCTAGATGGCGACACTCCGATATATACGCGCCATTTTGAAAACGCAAGAACAGGGGAGACGACTCTCGACGCACTGAAGACAGCGGGACTATTTTCACAGTTGCTTATCGTGATAAGCGGCCTAGCTGTCAGACTTTGTTGTCCAACTACACATGCCATGGAAACAATAGGCCCAAATAAGCTACAAATAAATGATTGCATTTAAAGAGATCAGTTAATGGTAACTAATGTTGAGTGTAATATTTGCTTGTTTGTTAATAAATTTGATAAAAAATGGTATGAGAAAACTGAATAAACCACCAACAGCCGGTTGCTCAAACCGCTATTAAATTTAATTCTGGATTAGGTAATGGACGTCACTCCGGTCATGTTGAAGGCCTGTCTCTTGTATAGGATTAATGATTTAATCTGCTTTTATTATTGCAAATATTGCATGGCTGTGAACAACAGGGCACATATGTCTATCTACTATATATCTTGCTACACTTGCACAGCAATAAAAATAACTTTGTCAACCCGTGGAGGAGGTTAGAATTGATCTGCCGCTATTGCCAGCCTATCAAATCATATGTCTGATTTTTTAGATACACTAAACAGAATGACTTGTATTTTACCCACCTACAATATTTCTTTTCTGGCGGTTTTCAATATCATCTTTGCAAAGGGAGATACTAAAACGTTTAAACTCAGGTACAGAAGTAGGAGTTAGATTAGTAGGTCCATGGTGTCCACACAAAAAAAAATCAGAGAAGAACAGATGTAAGTTTCGAGAGGCCGGCGATAGCGGCAGGTCCAATCCCAACCTTCACCACGGGTTGAGATAGGCCGGACGTATAACCGAGACGAAGAAATTAGCCCTAAACATCGTGCTAAGGTAGCAGTTGATAGATTAAAACAAGTTTTGTAACTAAAGTGAATTGCTTTGTCTATTTGGTTACACTGAAATTTATTTTAACCACTTTTACACGAAAACATGGACCAAAATCGTTTTATTATTATTATTATATTAGCCTAGTGATTGTTCTCGAGGAGTTTGGGAGTAGGCAAGTCCCGTGGTCACAGTATGGTATGGGGCGAGTCCATTCAGGTTAGCAGGGTCACAACAGTATGGTAGCACAATGACCTACAATGGAGGATAATGTAGACGTGCTGTTATAAGTAGCGTCCTGACATCACAGACAACCCAACTGTTAGTTTAAAAACTGTAGGCCTATATCCAACTATAATGTAAGCAGTTGACAATTTGATACTGGTTCTTTGTTGAGATAACTGATTCTAGTTGTTTGGGGTAACTCGAGTTACTAAGCACGCACTTGTTTCACTGCTCGGCAGCTCACTACGTTCTCCAATGTGAACTAGTAAACGTAACTAGTATATCTGCTACGTTATAGAGTAGGCCTGATACCTGCTAGTTGCTGTTGAATAGGGTGACATATTCGATGTAAATTTTATATCAACAATATCAGTCTATTTCGCGGATGTAGGACTGTCAACTCTATGCATCACATATATTTTCAACACAACAGTTTGATGCGAGTCGGCTGACAACAGCAGTAAGTATGTCTCTCAATGAAAGAGGTGGACCTGTCTCCCAGCAACAAACTGATTCATTATTGGAAGAACCGAAAGAAGTTGCAAAAAAGGGCAGCGAAAAGACACATGGACAGAAGTTAAAGTATACTATCGGTGTTTACCTTGTGGCAATGGGGCTGGTGAGTGTTAAATAAATGATGCAAGTATATGGCCTTGTGATCTGTGTTAAGCGCCGGGTTCAATTGTATTTCTCATTTATTACGTCAAAGTAATAATTTATAACACTGAAAAGTTAAACTTATACAACGAATTGTTTTAATCTGCTGTAAAATTTATATTTCCATCACTAAGCAAGCAAAGTATAATTAGCTTCTTATACATAGTGCCCTTACGCCCATACCATAGACCTACAGCAGATTAAGATAAATATAAATTATGACCAGTTTACCCGCTGATTAAGGCATGCCAATAAACCAGAGTTTGATTATGAAAAACACTGCTGTAGACTATCCAATCACTCGGCTGTGTCAGTTGTTTCCAGATAAAATCTTCATACTTACGCTGATTGCCACCCGAGAAATTGCGTCAGGGCTTGGAAGTTGGATAAAATAGCGACACGAATGGAATACGTGGATGAATCGCTAGACGAAACTGCGAAACAACAGATTTGTACGGCTTTAGGTCTTGCGGTATGTTCAAGGTCCAGTTTTATATCAAATAGCGATAACAGGAGAAAAAGATGTAGTTTGTGCTCCATTGGGAAGTGGCAAATGTGTATGCTGCGAGGCACTCTCTGGTTTTCGAGTCGAAGATTTGTAGGCAGTAGCATCTGAGCCAATCGTGATTATTGTGCCTCCTCTCGACATTCTCATCTGAGCCAATTGTGATTATTGTGCCTCCTCTCGACATTCTCATCTGAGCCAATCGTGATTATTGTGCCTCCTCTCGACATTCTGATCGGAGCCAATCGTGATTATTGTGCCTCCTCTCGACATTCTCATCTGAGCCAATCGTGATTATTGTGCCTCCTCTCGACAATCTCATCTGAGCCAATCGTGATTATTGTGCCTCCTCTCCACAGTCGCACCAAACTACAAGTGGAAAACTTACAGATTACGGCCATAAATATTACTAGTGGAGGGTAACTTGGATAAAGGCCACAGCAGGTATATGAATTTACGTTGTTGTAGTTGTTAGAGCTACAATATACATGCATATATGTGCAATATTAATAGAAGTAGAGCACGGATGTCTAAGCTAATTATTCATTGTATCTGATTCTCTTACCTTTTTTTTGTTCAATCAACTCCTGATAATTTAAAAAGGGAGTAGAAATGTTTAAAGTTGTTTGCCATTACACGATCTTTAGAGATAACTTTGTACCTTAACACATCCAATAAATCCAGACGCGTTGAAATAAACGCCTCAAATTTAAGTTAAAACTTGATAACACTGGATACATGCAAAGGGACACGGTTATACATTCTTATAAATAGAATTGGATATTTTAAAATATTTCATGGGTTATTATTTTGTATTGGGTTATTATCTATTATTTTAGAGGTTTCTTATTGGTAATCCAGAGAGCTCCCTTGAATCGGATTGCATAGTCCCAGTTACGGTCCAGTGATGAGCATTTTTATGAAATTATGTTTGTTTAAAAAGACATATTAATTGTAAATAAAGAAAAAAAAGATAAAGAGGTTTTATTATGTTATACAAAATTAAAAAAACGTATTTTCTACCCACGCTGCCATATTATGTGAACACTACGAACCCAGCATTAAACGCCAACAAATCTAATATTTCCTTGTTTGTTGTAATTAAAAGCTTTACTTCTAATCACATCTTGATAAACTTGATTCATAAACTTGTATATGTAAGTTAAGTCCAGCGTTCGATATTTGTACAGAAATAAAAAAAAAAACAAGTTCCTTCCCTCCAATGCATTTTTATCAAATTATTTTTTTTTAAAGGATATTTTTGTAATTAAAGACAAAAATGTTTATTATTTTAGAAAACAAGCACTTTTTCGAAAGAGTATTTTTCTGTGTTTATTGTTTTCAACTGTGTGTAGTAAACTGTGATCTGTTTATTTTCAAGTAAACATTTTTTCCATGTTTGACAGCGGATTATCAACTGGCGTAAAATAAGCATTAAGGATCTAGTTCTCAAAGTTATAAAGAACATGGCCATATTTGTACAAATCCCCCTCCTATGTTTGATAGGTACAGCAAGTCAAACAACATTACTTAAGGTCACTTGTGGCCATCAGCAATGCTTTTGAGTATGTTCAATCACCTGATTGAGCAAACATCAGTAAAGATGTACACATAATTTCTGAAAATGTTATGGCAATGAATTGGCTATTTACTGAAGTGGAGTTAAGTATCAGAAGACAATTGTCTATTGCCGAACTATAGTGGACTGGCGAAACTGTAAAAAAAAATTTCAAGAACAGCTCAGCCCCAACTTGTTGAACTTCTAGAGGAGTTTATATGACATGACCTACTCAAACAGATGGTACAGATGTAATTAGTTCACAACTGATGTCTCCACGTTCAACAATGACAGTGGTGATTGTCACAAAAGTCTTACTGATGGAAATTTAACGATGAGAGTTTAAATCAAAGCCATGCAACTTTTGTGCATTGGAAGATTAAGTGCTGAAGTGTGTTAGCACTCGCTTAATTGTTAAGGTTAGGAAGACTCCTGAAGCTCAGCTCACTAAGGAGAATCGCTTAACCTCTCGGGGTCTTTGCAGCTATTGTGAACTTGATGTGAGAGTTATTCGGCAACGCTAATCTACGGAAGTCTACGGCATGCTTAAACAATAACGTTATAGACTATGAGGCGATGCGCGAAATTCCGAAGCCAAGTTGCGAAGCTGCTTTGCAGCATAGCTTCGCAACTTTCGCGTATCGTTTCGCAACTTCGCACATAGCATTGCAATTTCGCACATCGCTTCGCAACTTCGCACAACGTCCCGCCGTCTAACTAGGTTTAATATTAATCAGTTAATCTACCAATTCACTATTTCTTTCATCACTAAGTAAGAAAAAGTTATTTCGCCTATAAACCGTTGTACAGTTTATACTCAATATATGGTCACCAGTGTGACGTTACACAACTACTTCATTATTCCTATGGTAATGATTTAAATATTTCGGGATTACCAGATTAGTGGATTAGTTTTCATCACCAATTTACGTACGTTTAGCACATAAACGTTACATAACGAGATGGCTCTGTGCCAAAACCAGATTTGAAATAACACCAGGATAGTAATTTGAAGCCATAATTAGATCATATTTATCCCAACAGAACGGTGTATTTATCCAATGGAAGCTAAAACAAAATCTGGAGACCAAGTTTAGGATACTCCGACATGGTTTGGAAAAATTTGACAGATAGAACAAATTTAGACTTGAAATTATACAAAAAGATGCACTGCGTGTAATAACTGGTTTAACCAGACGTGTTTCGGATAATACTCTCTATGAAGAATCGGGCTTTCTGAAGTTATATATTCGCCGTTTGATACAAAGGTTATGTGTATTCTACTCAATTCAAATTAACGAAAATCATATTTTATATAAGCATATTCCATTAACGACTATGAATCGCAATCCATATCCTACTCGAAATCCCTCGTTTATACATCCTTTTCGTGCCGTACTGAAACATTTCGAAATTCATTTTTTCCGAGATTGTCCGAGATTGGAATGAACTGCCACCGCCAGTTAGATCGTCTGAAACATCTTTAAGTTTCAAATTCAAACTGTTCAAAATATATCAATGCCCTATACCTCCTAAATGGTTCTATAATATATTACTTTGTCGTTTAAGGTGTGGTTGCAGTTGCCTATTTTCAGACATGTTTGAAAATGTTTTAACAATGTCTCCAAAATGTATTTGTGGTTTTCCGGACGAATCGGCCAGTCGCTTCATTGTATATTATACCATCATGCCAGAATAGTTATGTTCGACAAAATAAGAAACGGATTTGATAGTGAGATTACATCATCTTTACTTTTGTATGACAGCGAATCTTATTCTACTGACGTTAATCTTTTAATAGATGATTGTGTATTCAGTTTTATTCAAGACACAAAGCGATTTATTTAAGCAATAATTGCATCAATATTTGATAAATAAACTGCAGCTTTGTTGTTATCGAGTGTCTTTGGCGGGAGATTCTCCATTTTGTGCACGGGGTACCAAAGGCCTACATTGTAGTGGGATCACTTCGGAGACGCTTGATTGCATCGTGCCTATAGCAGAGCTGCACTTTGTTTCTATTCTAAAAATAGGTAAAAACAAACAACACTGTCTTCTCTACACATGGCCCTCTGGCTAAGGGCAGTATGTTTGAAGAGATGTTTCCGGCATTATTGAAAGGCTTCATATCTTGGTTGTGCTGGTGTCAATTGTTGTTGGAGTACACCGCTTTCGTATAGGCGAAATACCCTTTACCACGGCGCAAAACACCAATCAATCAATCAATCTCTTTACCTGTAATGTTAGAAGGAAAACATTTTTTTATTTTTTTTTATTTTTTCGAATAAGTGTTCTATGATAATAAGAGTAGAACAAATACACGTGGCACAAACATGTAAGTTAATTATCTAAATTTACCCCCACACACTGTATATATGTAAGGCACCGCACCTGCATTATTTCAATGTAAACAATTGTATGTATTTTTTGTAACTGTTGTTTTATTAAGGAGACACGGGATAAGTCAATGGCTTAATGTCCTTCAAATAAAATATGTTTTAAATATATAAATCTGTAACCTTTACGTGCTATACAGAGCAGTCGGATCTCATGTCAGTAAACATTGAAATTTTATTACATGAGCTTTGCGTGCATACACTAGTTTTTATAATGCAGAGTAAATACTGTGAACTTTAGTGGATGACTTAGCTTTATCCAGTATATTTATACTACTTCAGCTCACCATACTGAAATCTGGTCATGTGTGCTTTATCCTTCAAACCGTGTGCCTATACACTCACAAATTGGCCATATTGACGTTATGACATAGACAGACGGCGGATGGCGGACGGTCAATACGAGATATCGGTATTTTAGTTGAGAACACGAATGATGAAATGTTGCATCAGAAAGAGAAATCTATAAAGCTTTAGGATTTATTGCACCACACGGGGAAATGCCTGTGCTTTTTCTACGTAAACTTTATAGGGCCTGTAAGTCAAAACCTGTCACCTGCGATATTTCACGTAATTAACAACAACACAAAGTACCGCTCTGAATGATTGACGGTAGGAAATATACACATATTTTGCTTTTTTTAATCCTAAGTGATTATTTGTTACTTAAAAACCAGGTGTTTGTCGAGTTCTTACGACATAGTTTGTATGAACGCGGTGACATCATAGTCGATATGTGTTACACAAGTGTCGTCCGCGAAAAGGAGAGTATTTATAACTTGACTGACAGCATTAATGTAATTAATGAGAATGAGAAAAAGCAATGGACCCAAGATAGAGCCCTGAGACACTCCACATGTCACAGAAGAGATGGTTGATACAGTATCGTTGTATTGGGTGCATTGTATTCTATCAGATAAATAACTATCAAACATAGATTTGATACCCCCCTAAACCCATAATATTTTAATTTATGTAACCAAATTTTATGGTTTACGGTATCAAATGCTTTTGATAGGTCAATGAAAGCTATTATTGAATATTGTTTCGCTTACCTTGCTGCTACCAAATTATCATACAGAGATAAAATATCCATAAATGTTGAATGGTGTTGACAGAAGCCGAATTGATTTGAGCATATTAATACATTTGTTTGCGAAATATTCCACATTCTTCCTGTTACAATTTTTTCAATAATTTTGCTTAAACATGGTAAAAGAGAAATTGGGCGATAGTTCTCAAATGAAGAAACGTTTCCACTCTTGTATAATGGTAGATTCCTTGTGAACTATTTTATAAACTTATATCGCATCATTTATCTCACTTTCAGTACATACCTGGAGAATGAATTCATTGGGATTCAGGGAAATGTTGGTATATATTATCAATTAGTGTAGCGGTTCTAGACGTAAATCTCGTGGGGTTAAGTTATTTTTGGAAAAAAATAGCTTTGATAATTTCAAAAAGGTTTTTCGATGGTAAAAGATGACTTTTTAAAAAATCAATCGATATTAAGATCTCCTAGAATGCAGCACTTTCTCTTTTCATGTTTTAATTGTTGCATCAAAGTTTCTAGATTAGTGTTAAACGTGTTTAGATTTTTATCAGGAGGACGGCAAATTAATCCAACAGTGTATGCTTCACCACAGTATTGTAAATCGACAAATAATGATTCATAATCGCCATCATTTTGCTGACGTAATTCTTCACGGACGACACGTGGGCTCACATTATCGTTGACATACATAACTAAACCTCCGCCAGTAAAATTAAACTGCATGTTAGAACAAATACCAATGATTTCCAAGTATTTTTTTGGCTTCTGGCGTTAAAATGTAGTACGGAAAAAGAAGAATTATCGATCATGTTATTTTTAAGTGCATACACTTTGAAGGGATTTTTTTTGCAATAATTCTGCACGGACAAGATTATCCCAATGATGTGTCTCTGTATGATTATCATCTGTCGTATATTTGTTTGAATCGCTATTGTTGGGTTCTAAATGGTTAAATACCATATCCTCAAAACCATCAATATAAGACTCAATTGATGAATCAGTCGAGGTTTCTGAGAGGTTAATTTCCTCAAAAAGTGCAATTGGGAATAAATATTTTCAGGAACCCCCTCGTGTCCTAAGTGATCATTCGTGACATCTAATAAAGAAAAGACAGATCGACATGATTTTCAAAACATAAAAAGACAATTTGAGTGACGAGCAACCGTGAACAATATATATATATATAATTACATTTTCTCGAGATGTCTATAGGTTACCCATAACACAACTCGAGATTAAGGTTTATTAAGAAACATCTCTCTGGGAGTTATCTAGAACATAAGATGATTCATCGATTTTAATTAATCTACATCCCTGTGCTTTTAGAAATATATAATTATTTACATAAAATACAACAATGAACATGAAAACAAATAGAACGAACATATCTACAATTTCCTGGTATATAAATATACACACGATGGCGAGTAAAGTGTGGTTCGTTTGTATTATTTTGCTCACAATTCAACAGTTGTAGCAAAATAAACGCAATTAAAAAATATTTATTTATATGTGTTTGGTATTTTGGATTTTAAGGAATTTAGGAAGGGTTGTCATACATATTTCCAACGGAGCCATTAAGTATATATTTGTTTCAGTAAGGAATATGCATATATAAATATACACCCCTGATTTTACCATCCATCCATCCATCCATCCATCCATCCATCCATCCATCCATCCATCACAAAGATGAATGGATAGTAATAAAACAAAATGTCCGGCACTCTTATTTGTTGCTTTCACGTTGATTATATTTAATAGAAAATTGCATACGACATTTGTAAATATGTTAATAATAATAAGTTAATACAAATTTTTTATACTAATTTCTTACTGGACCATATGTGGGTCATTATTTCTGTAAAACTTGCTTGCCAGAATCGAAATTACCCCAAACGGGCCTTGCTGGTCCAATGCAATGGTACGGTTATGGTTTCCTCTGCTCTTTCAAACTGAAACTGTTGTCAGCAAAGCCAAAAGTAACATTTGCTCATTTTATTCCGTACATTTTAGCAAGTAAGTTTTCTTTTATTTGTCTACATTATGTGTCACAGTATTACATTTTTGTACAAAAGTTTGCCTGTGTGATTGATTGATTGGTGTTTTACGCCGTGCTTAAGGGGATTTCACTTAATTAACAATAATTGACACAAGTGTTTTAATAAGGTTGGAAAGTTAATATTCATCAAGTGCTAAGTAAAGACAACCTTTGTGAAAAATTCTGTTTGATAATTTTGTCGTTAGTTAAAAATTCACGATCATTTTTATGTTACTGAAATAACAACAACAACATCATGTCATATTTGTCAACATGGAGAAAATTACAACTGTTTTTTGTTCTTCTGTTTGTTTGTTTTTCAGAAGCTGTATTGAAAACCTCAACGTTTTCCAGCACAGAAAAATATGTAGAGAAAGAAATAATGGTTTGACTTTATGGAATTCCAGTGAAAGGCACGGCTGGAGAAAGAATAGAGATAAAAATACAAGTTAATTAATAAAACCACACATCGGTGATCCTTTTGTGTAACTTACGTAAAAAAATCAATTGTTGGTTTTATTTTGTATACCTATATCTCTTCCCAAGTTTGACAGTGTTTCTTCGTCATGTTATAAAATATTCAATTATACAACGTGGTATCTACAACACTAGTGGCTATTTTTTTGGTTATATATGTACCATATGTATTATAATAACTGACATGTGGTTACTATTTAGTTTGTTTAAATCAGACAGTATAAATATATGCTGCTGGGTTACTAAGGCAGGAATTGCCGATATACATGTATACTCTATGTCAGAAAGGGTATCTTTTTAAAGGATGAAAACTCCTTAACTTATTGATTTTTGACGGAATTTCTAAAGGTTGTAATCAGTTAGAAAATCGGCCAAAACGCTGCTAAATTTTAAATAGAGAAGCTGCCTCCCAAGAAAAAAGTTTACTCTTCGAAATGTAGGCTAAACATCTGTGCTATAGGCCTTTGTTAAACGCCGCAGCATAAACATTGTCTGGGTTTTAAATAGACGAAATGATTATTATATGTACATTATCATTGTACAAATACCATACATATATAAACAGACAAGTAAACAAAGACTTGTAAATAACACGTTGAATGATAAATAGATATAACCACTGTTGAAAACACTGCCGATCCAGAAGTGGGCCGTTATTGGCTTGATGCTGGCTTTGCTACGGGCCAAGGTACGTAGCATTGTCGACATTGGACCAGAATTAAAATAATAGGGACAAATTATGGACATACATTGGTAGCCATAATCGGACCGGTGTTGCGCTAATGTGCACACGGGTACAGGTGCCAAACCGGCGGACATGATTGGACCAATTCTAATGGCAGGATTGGCCCGAAACTGGCCCATTACGTAAATGTTATCTGGGGGTAGGCTATCCCTATAAGTTCTTCCAAAAGCGTCGAGGGTATACATAGGTCAAGCAACACTGGACTGACTTCTTTCTCATTATTAAGATAAGAATAGGTCAAATTTATAGACAGAAGGTAATTTATAATGAATCACTGTTAGTATTACCTGTTAGTAATTCGATACTACTATTTGATGATAATCTTTGTAAGAAAATTTAGAAAGAGTACCGGTGTTTCTTCTTTTTGTGTTTCATTAGTCATCTCCTCGTGAAATGTGTATTTCCCAGTTTGTAGACCAGTTATAGCATTATTGAAAGATGCATTGTGTACATAACTTCCACGTGCGTCAGGAAAGACATCCCTCATTATGGCGATTACAAACATGCCATCTTATGTGGTTTGTGTTTCATTTTCAGTCTTTGTTGTTGCCTTGGTGCTCTTAGAGTACAACATCAAGCCCATCTATTTGTCTATTCTTTGAATTACATCTTTTGATGTGTTTGTCTTTACCCCAATGATTGGGATGGTACGCCATATATGAGTGGACTTACATTAATTAAATACGGAGTTATATCTCTATTAAAGTACAATGTTTTTGCGCTAGTTTTTTTTTCCGATAAGTTTAGAGAATGTTCCAATAGTTAAATATATGTTATTTAAGCGACATTAAGGTATAGTAACAACTTAGAAAAAATAGGGGACTCATGATTGATTCAAAGTATCAGTTTATTAATAAGAAAAAACCATCAATAGTAATAAGGCAAAAAGCAATAAGGTAATACAGAGCTGTACCAATGTTACAGGGTGTAACGATGGGTGCTTGGCTCTGATCTGAGGTGAACGCCATGTTGTGCACCTTACCATATTGTGGTTTCTAATGCTGTCATTTACAAACTTTGTCTTGTGTTGGACGATGTTTCTAGTATTGGACGATGTTTTTTCTATTGGACGATGTTTCTTGCATTGAACGCTGTTTCTTATATTGGACGATCTGTCTTGTATTAGACGAGGTTTCATGTATTGGATGGTGTGTCTTGTGTTGGAGGACGTTTCTTGTATTGGACGATGTTTCTTGTATTGGACGACGTTTCTTCTCTTGGACGATGTTTCTTTTATTGGATGATGTTTCTTGCATTGAACGCTGTTTCTTATATTGGACGATGTGTCTTGTTGTGTACGATGTTTATTGTATTTCTTGCATTGGGCGATGCTTCTTGTATTGGACGGGGTTTCTTATATTGGGCGATGCTTCTTGTATTGGACGATGTTTTATGTATTGGACGTTATTTCTTGTATTGGACGATGTTTCTAGTAGTGGACGATGTTTAATGTATTGGACGATGTTTTTGTAGGGACGATGTTTCTTGTATTTGACGATGTTTCTTTTATTGGACGATGTTTCTTGCATTGAACGCTGTTTCTTATATTGGACGATGCTTTTTATATTGGACGAGGTTTCTTATGTTGGACGATGTGTCTTGTATTGGACGATGTGTCTTGTATTGGACGATGTGTCTTTTATTGGACGATGCTTCTTGTATTGGACGATGTTTCTTGTATTGGACGATGTTTTTCGTATTGGACCATGTTCCTTCTATTAGACGATGTTTCTTTTATTGAACGATGTTTCTTGCATTGAATGCGTTTTCTTGTATTGGACGATGCTTTTTATATTGGACGATGTGTCTCGTATTAGACGATGCTTTTTATATTGGACGATGCTTTTTATATAAGACGATGCTTCTTATATTGGACGATGAGTCTTGTATTGGACGATGAGTCTTGTATTGGACGATGTGTCTTGTATTGGACGATGTGTCTTGTATTGGACGATGTGTCTTGTATTGGACGATGCTTCTTGTATTGGACGATGTTTCTTGTATTGGACGATGTTTCTTGTATTGAACGATGTGTCTTGTATTGGACGATGTGTCTCGTATTGGACGATGTTTCTTATATTGGACGATGCTTCTTGTATTGGACAATGTTTCTTCTATTTAACGATGTTTCTTGTAAATGACAATGTTTTTCCTATTGGACGATATGTCTTGCATTGGGCGATGCTTCTTGTAATGGACGAAGTTTCTTACATTCGACGATTTTTCTTGTAAGTGACGATGTTTCTTGTATCGAACGATGTTTCTTGTATTGGGCGATGTTTCGTGTATTGGACGAGGTTTCTGGTATTGGACGATGTTTAATATTTTGGACGATGTGACTTGGATTGGACGATGTTTCTTGTACTGGACGACGGTTGTAGACATACCCAAAAAGAAATTAATCAGAAATACAACGTATTTTTCCAATCAAATAAACACTGTCTGAGATCTGTTACCACAGGTATTTCATATGATAATCAAATGGCATGATACATTATGAATTGAATACTATATAACTTTAAATAGAAATAAAACAAAACACCCAATAAAACAAATTACAAAAGAAGTCCAAACCCAGAACTAATAGCTAATATGTTACGAGTTTATTTTAGTGACTCTACGTCAGCACATTAAACAAAGAGCAACAAGTTAACATCTTACCTGGGTTAGTCTTTAGGGATAAGCATATACTCCATAGCTACTCATGTTAACTCATATCTCTTGCTCTCTATATTTTAAAGTATATGGGCCGAGACAGAGTAATCGATGTTTATTATACCATACTTAATATTGATCAATACGCTTAATAAACCCGCTAATTAACTGCTTTTGTTTTATTGTAACAGGGTGCGTCATTTGCAATGATTCCAGCCACATTGCTGGACTTGATGTCTCATACGAATTCGGATATAGAGCAAGGTTCCTTGATCTTCATGATGAGTGCTATTGGTTACACTATGGGTTCTCTAGTGAGTGGATTCTTATACGACTGGTGTAATAAAGACTTTATATTTGGGAGCAGCGCTATGTTGGCGGGAATTTTCATGATGTTGGTACCTGTGTCTAACATGTTTCCTGTGGTTGTGGCTCTTCTATTCATCAGCAATATTTTCCAGGGTACAATGGATAATGGTATGTTGATTCTTGCTACTAGATTCTAAAATATATATTAAAAGAATGAACGCCAGAAGAACTAAATCGAAAAAGTCAATTTTAGTTGTATATTATTACATCATCATAGAATGTCTGAATGGTGTGATTGACTGATGTTATCAACGGCTGTTGTATATAGCTCTTGACACAGAGAGTGTATTGGAATTTCTACCCGTTACGGGCGTCACTATTATATTCGTTGAGATGATGCGTGAATATCCAGATCCAATCATTTAGGGTGACCCTGACACAAGCCAAACTTATTTGGACTTTATATTTTCTCACTTGATTTGCCATCATAAGTGCCGAAATATAGAGATAAAAAAAATGAATTTGACTTAATTCGGGTAACCCCTATAGTTATTTGTGTAATATTTGAGATAGATTTCCTGAATGCGGAAAAATATGGTACCCTTAATTAACAGGGAAAGCAAAAAAAAAAACTCGCCCAGTCTTCTTCACATACAAAAAGGTTAGTTTTCTGTAGTTTCGATAGGTTATATTTTACATTTCTGAAATACTGGTATATAGCCCCTTTCAGTTTAACATTAATTATAGTACGTATGCTGTCTTGTACAATTTCTTCTCATTTTAACATGGAACTAGATTTTATATTTATTATGTCACCTAAATTATAAATGAGTTTTGATACCGATTTGGCCAATTGGTAGATTAATTCGTGACCAGAAAGCTAAACTTCAAATAGGCGTCAAAAGCAGAAATGGTAAAAATGGTATGACCTGTTTTGTAATGCCTACCATTTGTGGTCTTTCACAGGTTGTACGTTGCTGTGCGCCGTGGTATGGGGAGATGAGGCTACCTCTTATCAACAAGCTCAGGCTCTATTTTATGCTCTGGGAGGAATCATAGCTCCTGTCCTAGCTGAGCCATTTCTTATGAAAACTTCAGAAGAGGAAAGAAACATGTCCGCTTTTGTCACAACCAATTCGAATTCTACAGGATTTATGTCGGAAAACCGTCAACTTACAAATACCAAGCTTGTAATTCCCTTCATCATCCTTGGGCTATTCTGCATTTTAAGTTCTCTCCCTTTCATTGGGATATTCATTAAGACAAAGTTAAAACGTGTTGCCGTTCATAGCAAAACCGAACACAAGACAAAAGCAGCTGAGCAAAGCGCCAATATTCATCGGAAGTACCTACTCGCAGCGTGTACCCTGCTAACAAT
This sequence comes from Mopalia vespertina, assembly GCA_030265115.1. Lineage (NCBI taxonomy): Eukaryota > Metazoa > Mollusca > Polyplacophora > Chitonida > Mopaliidae > Mopalia > Mopalia vespertina. The sequence continues at coordinate 1,784 of JAQQZZ010070801.1, read as the reverse complement.
GTTTTTCATGGCTTTTGGATATATCCTAGGATTGGGTGAATTCTCCATGCCGTTCCTTGTTGATTATCTTGGATTCTCTAAAACAGACGGAACTAGGCTGAATTCAGTCTTCTGGGCTGCGATGGCTGGAGGATGTTTTATTGGTATATTCCTAGGGAAGATTCTGCGACCTGCTTTGATGGTTATCGTTACTCTAATACCAATTACCTGTGGAGTTATCGCCCTATTAGTGGGTGCAAAAGTCCACCCCATTGTGGTATGGATTTCTTATATCATAGTCTTTTTAGGAACTGGTTCGATCTATCCGGCTATGATATCATGGGTGGACCAACGCCTTATACGCGTCAACGGCCGCATGTGTAGTTTATTCACGATAAGCGGCTGTATTGGAGATGTAACTAATGCGCTGTTATTGGGCTATTTATTCAAATATTATTCACCGATGTGGCTAATATATCTGACACTGGGAAGTGTTGTAGTTCTTTGGACTAGCCTTCTTGTAATATTTCAAACAAGGAAATGCCTATCAAAACATATTTCCCCCGAAATATTTAATGATAATAAACAAACTGATCAATTGGCAGAAGCTGTTGATAGAATCATACAGGAATCAAAAACTTAATATTGATAATTAAATGCATTTATCTTTTATCATTACATGTATAAAAATAAAAATAAGTATTATTTGACAAATGTTGTGTCTGGAATCTGGAATCTCATCGTGCGGATGAGATGTCAATACGGTTTTTCTCAACAAGATGAACACATCACGTAAATGTCTTTCTCCGATTGTTTGGAAAATACATAGCGAGCAAAGTTGATGTAAGACAAGTGTAATAGCATGCTGTGTATATAACGTGTTAGATCTGTGTATGGCAGAGTTATCCCCCATTGTGATACAGATGACGCAATGGACATGGAAACAGATAACACTTTAACTTAGATATAAAGTGTGAAGATGACTGAAAGGGTTTTCAAGCGACGGGTAGCTTGTTCTTCTCACAATAACCATAGATCATGGAGGAGTTGTAAAGAGAGTTTGGACTAGTATAAATAAATATAAATTATTAGGACACAGGTTGGGGCAACTGACGTCTATGGCAAGCCGTTTTATCACTTCTTCTTTTATTCTGCATCTGTGAAATTCTTTTCCACATATGTGAAATTCTTTTCCACATGTGTTAAATTCTTTTCCACATATGTTGAATTCTTTTCCACATATGTGGAATTCTTTTCCACATATGTGAAATTCTTTTCCATATATGTAAAATAAATGACTTTATTTTACATATGAGAAAATAATTTCACATATATATGTGGAAAAGAAATTTACATATGTGGAAAAAGTTCAACATATGTGGAAAAGAATTTAACACATGTGAAAAAGAATTTCACATATGTGAAATTCTTTTTCACATATGTCACATTAATTATTTATTTTACATATGTTTAAAAGAATTTCACTTATGTGGAAAAGAATTCAACATATATAAAAAGAATTTGACATATCTAAAATAAGCCTTAATTCAACATATGTGGAAATCTTTTTCAGTTATGTAAAATAAAGAGGTTAGTGGAACTTTTGTAGATATGTGAAATAAAAACATCCACGCTGAGGCTAAACTTGCACAGTATGTGAAATATACTAATGGAAAAAAGTAACTGTGCATCACAGAAAATGGGACAAAACAAAAGATGTTTGAAAACTTATAAACCTAACCGTCAATAAACATTTAGCCAAGCATTTGTCATGAAATGTTATGTCACGTATCGCGCGTGGCACG
>JAQQZZ010070790.1:0-21824 GCA_030265115.1 Mopalia vespertina | reverse complement strand
AAAACACCTTTTCCAACTATCAGAATACAAATGCTTGCACGTTATAACGCAATCAGGGGAGGTAATCACGGTTATACCTCGATGTTTTCGACAGAGTATTGGCCCCTATATTACATTAAGTATCATATTTGTAAATATAAAATCTAACAAAACATTTTTTTTTATTGAATTGTTGAATTGCAACATCATTGATTTCATTGGCCTGCAGGCTGTTGGTCCATTCTATGTTAATCATGTTCCTTTTATAACATTCGGTAGATTTTTAAAACGTTATCCCAATTATATAATAATAAATAATAAACGCCAACCCAATTATATAATAAATAACAAACTCCACCATTTTCAGAAACGATAGAGTTTTAACATGAAATGATGTAGCCGTAGTAAATGCTTCGTGTTTGGGATATCTACAGCTCAAATATTATAAAGCCCCTGCTGTTACCAACACCGCGAACTATTTTACGCGTTTGGGTGGCTTATCTGCAAAAATCTGAGAAATTCTATCTATATAACCAAATATAATAACACAAACACTTTATTTTGAAACACTTTATGTCGGATTGGGATATTTTATTTCAATATTATGTATTTCTATAAAGTTATCACACTGGCACAGGTATGTCGATTAATTAAAAAGAAATAGAAATTAACCCATGAATATGTCAGTTAAAGAGAATAAGAGTTACAAGTTGTCTGATCCTGAGAGAAATTTTGCTTTGACTAGTAGGTCCTTAACATTTTATGTATCTTGTATACTATAGCAGGTCTTTATGAGACAGAATTAGACATTTTAGATACAGGATTTTGATACTCCTGTATAGGTAGACCAGCAAACCGGATTCTAGGTTGGTCATATTGGAATAAAAAAGGAATTATGTGTTTTTGTTATGCATTGATAAAGCTGTCAAAGGCATCCCTTTATCAGCAGCAACAACAACACTGTAACGGTATTACATAAAATCTATTTATTTTTTTAAATTCATATTCGGAGGCGTGCATGTGCAAACGCAAAATAGTCACCAATCCCTTTTCTCGTATACGTTCAGATAGTCAATAAGTCATCAACACTGTGCTGGCTGTAGACTAAGATTGTACACATTAAAGCATTATTGTACTTGAACCACAGTTGACATTTCAATGTTGTCATATGTGCTCCGGTTGTCACCATTAACAATCCATATTTATCTCTGTCTTATACATGTTCCAGATCAACATGGGCCAATCTTTTGTTGGTTGTAATTCAGGAGCTATAAAAACATATAACTGTCTTCCGTCAGTTGGAACCGTATCACTCCGCTTTTTTTCTTAGTGTCAGCCCCCGAGCAGAAAACCAACCCTGTTCAGATCCGGTGTCAGCGAAGTATTTATGTCACCAAATTATGCCTTGTCTGTGTAATTTGTGAGTAGAAAATCCCCATTGCCTCTGGCCATCGTCTGTGATTTTAGAGTCGAGTGACAGCATTAACGTAGCCTCTGGTTTAAGACGCAGTCTTGTCTTCTGAGATTTCAATTATTCTGACCCACACAGGCAGATAGCATTGTGATTTAACACCTGACATAAAGGGATATTACTGCAATCATGCTGGATTCCTGTTGCCCTGGTTATCTAGAGCTAAGGGGCAACAAGAAGCCGATATGTTTGAGGTGTTTATGTAATGCATCTTCTGATAGTTCTGTCTTATCATTGTTTGCACTATAGTGACTTCGGCGGTTGATTGCTTCATCAATTGAGCTGTCACGCCCTCATTCGATAGGAATAACCTAAAGTACAGGGTAAAATTTCAAACAAACAAGGAAACAAAGAAACAAACAAGGGCAACATAAAATATCTCACCACAGATATATCGAAATATTTCTATCTGAAGAAGGGTAAACACGATAGTTAAATTTCGATCTACACCGACAAATTGCTGATTTCACTGAAACAAAGGTAGGTTAAAATACAACCAAATGACTCGTAATATTGCGTTTAGACGAAGTATGCAAATGTTAAGCGCAAAAAAAAAACATAAACAAATTAGGATTTATATTGTCATATAACCCAGAGAACATCAAGGTATATGGAACCTCTTGCTTGACACCCGCATTGGGGTTATTAGCAGCGTAATCGAGTTGAATCCTTCAGGGAAAAAACAAAGTGGACATTACGCCACTGAGAATTTGGAGCTATATATAAGAACGGAATAACACTCTTTTCCAACAGTGACACATTTACTTAAGAACAATAAAACCAACGTACATTTCCATGGTAAATTATAATTTCGGCGTGGTATAACCGGCAGCGCACACATACATTGGGCCTTGTTATTTTGACTTTGACTGATTTAATAATAATAAAAACTGTCTAGCCCAGCAATTTATATAAAACAAAGTGTCACATGAGCTAGTATGTGAATCCAAAAAATATTAAACACACCCGGATTCTACAAGTTAAATGAATTAGGCTGATCAAACAGGTTGACGTCATTCACTCTGTATGAATGTTTGCTATTAGAAATAGCTTTGGTCGAACACGAGGTGAAGCCCAATGCGACAAACCGAGAGAAAAAACGCTCTTCCATTAGCCATCGGCAGGCTATATATTTTAATCAGTTCTTATTAAGGATATTAAATGAAGATCATAGCTTCACCGTGCATTCGCATATTTCGTTCAAGTCAATAGCAAAGCAACTCACGAAACATGAATATTTTAACATGGAACTGTATTCCAATTTCGACGTCTCCTTGCATTATTGTTTATGCCCATCAAACCTTGGATATGATACGGCATTATCCTTTATTGCACAGGCCAAATCTAAAGACTTGAAGAGTTAAATTGAGAAGAACTCAAATTATATTAAACGGGCAAAAAAAGATTTGCCGAGCTAGGGAAATAAATGTTTAATTATTTTGGCGATTTCAACTTGGCAGAAATCCCCAGAAGAGACAAAGACTGCATCTGACAAGAAGAAACAATTGATTCTACGCTGTATTCCACATTCAAAATACAAGATACCCAACGGGACGAGTCTTTAGTTAACTTGTCCTTGTTTCCACACAAACGGAATAGAACGATATATAAGATCAGTCATGCCGCTTGCTATTATTTTCAAATTTATTTTATTAAAGGTTACTAGTTATGGGCGGAGTTTACAAATGAAAGGAAAATAAACAAAACATATTTACACGACATTCATCTTAAATTCGGAAAATAAAATGTATAATCCTAAACTGTTATTCGAACCAGCATGCTATCCCATTCATTTCTTGGTCCAGTGTATTTACATTGCATTGCTGGTATTTGAGAAATCGGGAAAAAAACAACACTTTTCTGTCTCGACAGTATGTGACACGACACGACGCCAGAGGATCATTTCCCGCCCAGCAATGTACAGAAAAACGCCTCTTCTAGAAACATCCAATCGGAAAAACATACACTCTTCCACGAGCCATTCCTAGAGTATCGGTTGGAAACTTGACTGATTAAAGGCGTTTTGTTGAGAAGTATTTCTATACCGTGTAATCAAAAATGTTGTTCACCCAATAACAAAGTGGGTCATGAAATATTTAACATGGACGGTATTCAAAGTTCAGAATCACATTGCATACCATTTCACATCGCTCAAGAATTAGATATGATGTGACATTCTTCAATATTGCACCGATCAAACGTAAAGACTTGGTTGAATTTAGAAGAGCTCAAATTATATTCAAGGATAAAAACAGAGCTCCGGGGAAATATGTGTTTCATTTTTCTGGCAATTTCAGAGAAGTACCCTACAGAAGACACAAGAACAGTTCATTTCAAGGAGCGAATTGAATCTGCTTTGTTAAAACTCTATGTTAAACAATACAAACGTTAGTGAGTTAGCTCATACAACGGACAGCTGTATCCACATTACTTACCCGGGCTGTCCTTTCTTCTCTAGTCAGACTTGGTGACTAGTTTAGATTGTTCAATAATTATTGCTTCGTGTATGATTGCAATGACTGTTGTTCTTTTCTTGTAAATGTCGGACTTCAGTCATGATATTTCAATGCGTCGTAGTACTGAACTGAAACTTATGGGTATTGAGCCACGTTGAAGACAAAGGGATATCCAACGAGAGCCTGTGTGATATGATGAATAGCAATCAAGTCTGGTTATTTTAAAAAATCACTAGCCTCTGGCGAATGATTTTGAAAAATAACAGGCGAGAGAGATATTCATCATACCATACATGCTCCAGTTGGATAATCTGTTTCTCAAGTTGCGCATTTTTTGTACCATTCTAATATGGTTTAAGTATCATTTTGTTTTTACATTTTACAGTGGTTGGTAACGCTATACATTGTTGGACACGTCACACGTGCATCAGATAACGTTACAGAACAACAGAGACGGCACTGGAATGGTATCTTGTCAAAGAGAACACAACATCGTGATATCCTCAAGACGTCATAATAGGGATGACGTCCAAACTGTTACGTTGTCTCTTTATGAAAAACATTTGCGTGTGTAATTTTCACTAGTCAAAATAATACAAGTTAATTCACCGCCTGGGAGTGGAAGAAGCAGACGGTTTATTAATAATAACCCACATTTCAGAATTTTTCAGAGTTGGCATAGCTCATTAGATAGCGAAATCAAATAATATGACTTTGTAAGTGAACTTGTAAATAAGAGATCGATTCTTCATTACACTATCCTGATCTTACTCCACTTAGAACTAATCACACGTAAACTTCGAATCAGTTCCTGGTCTGATCTCACTTAGAACCAAGCACAGGTAACGTTAGAATCAGTTCCTGGTCTGAACTCACTTAGAACCAATCACAGGTAAACGTCGAATCAGTTCCTGGTCTGAACTCACTAAGAACCAATCACAAGTAACGTTCGAATCAGTTCCTGGTCTGAGTTCACTTAGAACCAATCACAGGTAAACTTCGAATTCCTTGTCTGATCTCACTTACAACCAATCGCAGGTAACGAAAGAATCAGTTCCTGGTGTGATCTCACTTACAACCAATCACAGGTAAACGTCGATTCAGTTCCTGGTTTGAACTCACTTATAACCAATCACAGGTAAACTTCGAATTCCTTAATTGTCTGATCTCACTTACAACCAATCGCAGGTAAACCTCGATTCAGTTCCTGGTCTGAACTCATTTAGAGCCAATCACAGGTAACGTTCGATTCAGTTCTTGGCCTGAACTCACTTAGAACCAATCACAGGTAACGTTCGATTCAGTTCGTGGTTTGAACTCACTTATAACCAATCACAGGTAAACTTCGAATTCCTTGTCTGATCTAACTTACAACCAATCACAGGAAACGCCCAATTCAGTTCCTGGTCTGAAATCACTTAGAACCAATCACAGGTAACGTTCGATTCAGTTCCTGGTTTGAAATCACTTATAACCTATCACAGGTAACGTTCAATTCAGTTCCTAGTCTGAACTCACTTAGAACCAATCACAGGTAACGTTCGATTCAGTTCCTGGTTTGAAATCACTTAGAACCAATCACAGGTAAACTTCGAATTCCTTTTCTGATCTCACTTACAACCAATCGCAGGTAACGTTCGATTCAGTTCCTGGTCTGAACTCACTTAGAGCCAATCACAGGTAACGTTCGATTCATTTCCTGGTTTGAAATCACTTTGAGCCAATCACAAGTAACGTTCGATTCAGTTCCTGGTTTGAAATCACTTTGAACCAATCACAGGTAAACTTCAAGCATGATGATTTGAATGGAAACCTCGTCGACTTGTATTGTAATTAAACAGTAATCCACTTCGGTGTATTTCTGGTACTTACATTGTGATATTTAGCTTAACGCAAATCCTTAATTATTTTGTAAAGTGTAACAAAACAGACCAGCAATTACATCCATATAAAACTCAGTTTGCAAAAGTCCTAAACAATAGTTATTTAAAGGCGAAGGTATTTTATGGCTGTGCCTACACCAGACAGCAAACAAAAAAGTAAGCGGCTATAAAGATCGATATTTACTGGGGAATGCAAGGCGATACGTTGACGAGGTTTCAGGTTTAAAACAGTGTGGCAGAAACGTAATTATCGATAAACAATTGGACAAGACACTTAAAATGGTGACCAAGCGTACATTTACAAAGTGAAGTATATTTATGCCGTTTGCTTGATGCAGTATGTGAACCATATTTCATCCAAATAATATTATCTCAACGGCAACAGTGACATGTATAGCCACTTTAAACAAGACAATGATTGCTAATACCACAATGATTCTGTTGCTCTAATTTATTTTGCCAATTTCCTTTGGACGTTTCGATGGATTATTCGAATGACAAGATATGATCGATATCAAAATAGCTTGTATCCCAAAACAAATGATTCTATTGCCAATGATTTGCTGCTCATGACCTTTAACAAAATACAATGGATTCTGTCTAACTAATGAAGCTTCTCGTTAGCCAGCTCATATAATGGAAACATTCACTAATGTTATTTAGCCCCCAGGGTGCAATGACTGTCCCTTTTTATCTTTAGGCTGACTTTAAGCCATAGATGAATAAACATGTGTTGGCTCCGATAACATTACCTGGAGGCAAACTGGCTTGGATCTATGCTTTAACAATGGTTAATATTTTTCCTGAGAAATTGCCTATATGTTCGTGCGTTGTTTAATGGCGCACTTAAGGTTATTTCCAATGGATATTCAATTAGATTATTTCATTTCATTCTTAACTATTCATGTATCTGTTTTAGCAAACGCGATTCAGGCAAGATAAAAAAACAAACAGCATTACAACAACAACATAATGATATGAGGACGGTCGCATAGTACTACATTATCAGAATATCGATGCCGGGTAGATCAAAACCCATAGGACCCAAAACCCCAAACCCATGCCAGTTTGGCGGAAAAACAAGTATAATTGAATCCATTCATGCCCCCAATGACTTGGTCAAAACTAACCCAAAATATTAAAATATACTATTTGCTTGATGTTCGCAGTTTTTGTAGTCTAAAAAAAATTATCTGCATTGTGAATGGAACTAGACAAGCATTAACATCTCTTTGATGGATTTACATGGTTGACAAGGGGGTGAATGAAAAACTGCCTTAGCGGTTTGGGACACCAAAAGAGTCTTTTTATTTCTGAAAGCAGTTGTAAAATGGAAATATTAAAGAGTGAAATCAAGTAAGTTTCGTTCAACACTGTTTTCTTCGCTTGCAAACCGGTATAACATCTCGCCAGTTCCCGCTCTCCGCGAGAGAGTTCGTGATTTCATCGGCAATTCAAAGTTAAAGCTTGCTGTTTCATATCTCTGTATATTGTAATCCCAGACCGAACGAAGAATACACGGATTCATTCTCCATGAGCGTTATCTCTACCAGCGTTGGGGTCCACGGCCTGTCCATTTGGAACACACACTCTTCATATAAACTTTGTTAGTTTGATTGATTGGGATTTAACGCTTGATACGGCTTGTATAAGATAAAAGGTTTCTCTACAAGTCTGATTAAATAAGATATTCCCGGTAAATTTTAAAAGTTTCTTTGATTTTAAATAAAGTGATAAGACAGGCGTACAAACTCATATTTATATGAGTCAACAACTAGAGATTAAGATCTTTTGTGAAACTTGTATCTAGGAGTTTATCTAAAAACATAAGATGATTCATCGGTTTTAATTTATCGACATCCTTGTGCCAGCTACATTAATTTGTACAATTTTACGAGTCAAGATGCCTTTTGTTCAAGTGACGATGACCATATTTACACGATACTTTACAATTGCACACTCGTAGGTTAATCACTTCCTGTTTGATACTTTATCTTTGGACAACTGGCGGTCGAGAATGAAGGAATATTTGGATGCACTGTTCTTACGGACTTAGAAGTCCTGTAGGATCCATAAGGTTACCGCATATGTTAAAAGCAATATTGTTTTGTGGTCCTCATGGGATGACTGTAAAAGAAGATAACACATCCTCCTTCCCTATCATGGCAGACACATGTGTAGACTAGTGAAGTAAACCATACACGTCACGCTAGAATGGACAGGTTATGGAACTTGATTATGCTTCGTTCTGTACGTTTGACCAGTATTCATGTAATAAGAATAAAGTCCTTCCTAATAAGTGTAAGGCCAAACGTCCTATTTGAAACCAATTTTATCACAAAAATTACATGTGCGGTAATATTATCGATTGACAGATAAGGTGTACCTCTGATATCAGTAATATATAACATTGTCACTTTGTGAACGTTCACCGTGCCAACAATTGTATTGGCTTCGTGTTGCCTTCAACCCAGATAGCACCAGGGCACCAGAAACTCACACAGAGTATCTGCTAATGATGTATCAATGCAATACTACCAGGAATCTAGGTATGACGGATGAGAAGCCATGTATTTGTAATGATAAGGGTAGTGTGGGAAATCATCCGTATGTTCGTGACAAACGTGTGAAAACCAGCGAGAGGTAGACGGTTTCTAAGTAACCCGAGCTGGATTGCAATCAGGGATGGTGGTTACCTGAATGACATGCCATGGTTCATTAAATTCAATAAACCATTAATATGGCCGATAAACTGAGCTTGTCCATTTGTAACTGAGAGATCGTTTATTCAATACATAAGTCAACAAAAGAAATCACGTAGAGCCATCCAAAAGAGAAGCAGACATTCAAATAGAGGAAATTTAACCTGTTTAACCCTTGACAAGTTATCAGACGGACATAGATTGGAGGCGTATAGCGTATTTTTTGGATAGGGATTTATTTATTTGCTTTTTGATCAATTGAGGTTTTATGGCGTTCTTAAGGTTATTTCACTCATATCACCAGTCGGCTTATCATGGTGAGTGAAAGCACACCCTCGACCCCCACAATGACAATACAAGACAACCACAAGACACCACCCTTAGCTCTAATAAAACCAGGACAACATAAAGCTCTCATAAATTACTCCTTCTTTAGGGCGGGCAGGGCATATTCTAGGTTATAATAGTTTTGAAATATAGCGTTGTACAATTTGTCTCTAGAAATAGCTGTATAACAAGACTGAGCCTTGTCTTTGAAGACAGGCGTGTCTTGATAAAGTAACCTATTCCCGTGACTCTAAGAGAATTAAGAGGTCCAAAAGAAACGCTAATACCCCTTCCATCACTGCACCATAATAGCAATACGAGAGGGGAAGGCCTATGGGTATGAGGCCTTCTCTACCAGCCGTTTTACTGCTAACTACCGAAGATGACCTCAGACATAGCTAACCGAGACGAACCCTTCATTAAACTGACGGTATTATCGACAAGTTAATGGCCCAATAACAAAGGCTGTGGTTTACAAATCCCCTCAAAAAACTATTTTATGACGAGTTTTCTGACAGGGGAGGTCGTTTAGAAATTCATCATGTCTCTATGAATGATTGTTCTCCTTGACGGAATGTTAACACCAGTCATATCGGTTTAATGAAAAGATGATAATCACAGTTATGTCACAGTCAATATAAATCCACAATTAGCAATATTAGCTTTTTTCCGATACATTATTAGAGGTGTTAAGAAAGCGATAACAAAATTTGTTTTGAATTTTGTTTTTACAATATGCCGTCACTATTGATTAGGTTGTCTACCAACCGCCGTAAAACTAATGTACATGTAATATACTTTAATATGGACAAACGCCGTTGTCGCTTATTCCTATCAAGGTAACTCAGATCGGCAGGAGTAAATTAAAAATCCTAGGGTGTTCTACCGGCGTTATAGGGTCCTGTTTAAATTCCTGGTATTTAATATTCTCGTTTTGGTGGTTTCAAAATGTACACGGTGTCTTCCATATTCAGTTATTTTCATTTGAGCGAGTCATGTTTACTATATTACATATGTATATTCGTTATTTTGGGATAACACTTTCTTAGTTTGAACCAATTCCAGTTCAGAAAATTTTGCAGGTTGAAACCCGTCCGGGAATCGAACCTACGACTCTCAGAGTTAGGCATATATTACACATGGATACCAACTTCTTCGTTTATTAGATACTAACAGAAGTCTATCAAGAAGAAGTATGAAACCAGCCATTACCCAGTCTCAACGGCATTGTGACTTTCAGTGGACTTACATAGTGTCATATGACTCATTGCTCAAGAAATGGGTAACTTCGCTCGTTTCGCGCAGTTTGAATTTCAGAATACACAGACGCCTTATGGGTAAAATATAAGGTTTGAAAAGCGGTTAAAAACAGAGTTGGATGATTTACCCATGATTCCACATTCAATTTATGTCCTTCGGTGTTTCCCTCTGTCTCGCTAGGGGGCGCATTTTTATCAATCAGCGCTGGGCTGGTCACACTGACGTTGAGACTTGGTAATGGCTGGTTTCATACTTCTGTTTGATAGACTTCTGGTACTAATTGATCAAGCTAATGGAACAGTTACTGCATTACTTGTGTCCAACTTTTAAGTCCCAGTCAAAGAACTCATGGATATGTTCTAGGAACCAAACTTGTTGATGACGACTCGAAAAGTGATTGTCCTCTGTTTATATACTTGATGTTGATAAGTTCATTTGATATTCTCATTTGGTTAACTTGATTGTAGTGTTATACGCTCTACTGGCAAGAAAAAATATGGAACAGCATCAGAGCGTTTGTTTGACCATTGACGGTTACAGGAAGCTCCCTCTAACCACCCGATATTTTTACTGAACTTTCAGCAAAATCACATCATTCTCGATGGATAAATGTCCAGAAAAATATTAAACGCTATCATTATAAAACCCCGGCGAGGTGTTTTTGATTTTCTACCTCAAACCAGGATATCACTAGCTAAGTGTACCATAGCCATATAGTGTACGGCTATTGGCACATCCTATCTGTTCAAGGAAGGAAAACAATAGTAAATCACCCAGTAAATTTCCATTATTTTTCTCGTATTATAATCACAATTAGTGTTTGGGGGGGAGGGGGCGGTTGTTAATAGACTAGGCGCTCGTTCGTAACTCCAGGAAAGCCAGGTGGTAACCCTGTGGTAGTCAGTTGGCCTAGTGTCGTGCTTTATAATCTGCGTAATGCTCCAACACTCGCTCAAGTCACGTTACAGGACAACTATCCACTCCGTGTTGGTTTACACCCGTTTAACAGATTGATCAGCAAGAAAACACACAAACATATAATTTGATGATCTTAATTATAGTTAAGAGAAAAAAGTGGGGAAATTGCCTGTCGTATTTTTCGGAAATATGTCTTCTACAGCATATATCAGCAACTGTTGATTATGTTAAATAAGCTTGTTCTTGTAACTACAAAAAGTCCACAATTGGGACATCGACGTTTGTTTAGACTAGGCATGTTCGGTGGCTGAAGGCAGAATGTTTTAATCATAGTTATACTGTCTTTTCTTAGCCATGGGTGCACATTAAGCTTTCCATTAAATTTAACTTGGTAACATTTCGGTAACGAAATAACATTTTCCGACGTGTAAGATCGATAGTTGCCATGAAAAACGTGCTAATATTTTACAACCATCTAGCGTCAGCAATTATATTACAACGAAGCATAAAGGCGCATGCCGTGGGCGTCTTCGTCGTCTAACACATCGGTTATTCAGGTGTGTAGGCAAGGTTGACACCGTTCATTAGTCAGCGAACTAACATTGAATAAAAAAAAAATGAGCCGATTGGTTGTAAACGAGATGTCGATTATTAAACCTGAGATCGATTTTAACCATTGTACAAGTAAATGGAAAGCAATTATATTCGTATCAAATGTAATCGCATAATCGATATAAAGGCCTTAATTAAGCACTTAATTAGTTCCCCAGGTATAGGAAAACAGACTCACAGTTAAATTCGTCTGTCAGACAGATTAACATAATCGTTGGACATAGTTGGTTAATGATGGTTAAAATGTCCAGGTATGATTGGCACAGAAAGTAAATAAACCAAGCGGATGTATATCGATATTGGGTGAAAAAGGTAAACGCGACCCTGTATACGGTTTCAAGTTGGAATCTTGCAGGCTTACAGGGCATACCGGATACACCTGTAACTAGATTTGTAGGCATTACACATGTACATGTAATCTACTTTATGTGCAGGATGTCGCAATCAGCATTAAATCATATGTGATCAGAAGGTGCCAACGACTTAAGTATCCTTGAATATGCCGTTAACAAAGTATTGTCACGCCAAAGCGATTAAATGTCCAAACTCGGTATTGACTTGCAAGACTTAAATCGAGAATTACAATTTTTATTTAAAAAAAAGAAAAAAATTGCAGATCAACCTCTTCAAAAATTGCAAATTGTTTTAGTCGAAACTTATACAATCAATTTCAATTGCTTATGTGATTAAAAAAAAATTCATTTCTTAAAACCCATTCTGTACAGAGGACACTGTTGGAAATGGAAGTGCAAGACTACCAATACACCATATACATACCGAATACCATTAATCCATATGGCTCGAAAATACTCAGGGAAACAGAAAACTCGGACAATAATTATCATCTTTACAAAAAATTCGTTTGCAACAGAAAATACTAGCTCCTAACATACATCAATACATGTTACAATGTATATACTAACATCTATTAGTTTTGTTTCCTTAACGATATAACGACGATATTGTATATGATTCCATCTTGGGTATATGAGAAACATAAACAAAATGTTATTAAATGAGAAAACACTGCCATGCATCGGGACAAACATAGCCATGTAGTCTGTTCTTGAGGGATCGGATTCGGCGGTTCATGTTCCACAAGTTTATTAAGTCTTATATTGTATTATACTGCAACAGTCAGGCTTTGTCCTACCGCACGTTAAGCGTCAACAGTTTCTCTTGTGCTATGACCAAGTCACTCCTATATTGCAATGTTTCAATTTATGATTAAGTGTGTAAGTTTTATGACCCAATACATTAAAACTTGCCCCATTAAACTGTAATAAAAAAGGTCAGAGAAACTCGTTATACGGCAAACATAGCTTCTACGAAAGGCGCGATACCACGCGAACCACGTATAGCTGATGCTGAGCCGGCCCAGAAATTAGATCTCCCCAGATACGGCATGCACTTTCTGTTCACATTTACACCACTTGCGGATAATGCAGAAAAAAAGCAAAAGTATTGAAAGAGTGTTATACAATTATTAAAAACGTTATCACGTGGAACATCATATTTTAAAATAATTATACAGAATCACCACATTTCAATTGATATTAACCTAAGAGGCATTGATTGATTGGTGTTTAAGGCCATGTTTAATGCTATTTCAGATATAAGACGGCTGTGTACTTTCAAAGAGTTAGCAACAACATTATCATAGTGTGAAAATTAATGTTCCTCCAAAGCGTATAGCAAAAACAGACTCCATAAACTGCCCTTAGCCAAATGACTCAGCACACGGTCTTAGATAATCAATATGTTTATTCCTTTATTATGGAGATGGTGGCGGCCTTTAGCAGAAACCACGTTTATCACAGGAGATATATTTACATATAGAATTGAGTTTATAACATTAATAACATTTATAACACCATGGAATGGTGCTTATGCCTGATACTGTGAGTAATTTTATAACTTGGGTTTTGTATGTATGTTTTGTTCATATTTAACGTTTCATAACTATGTATATATTTATAAATCTCTCTGACCCATAATAACTCCGATGTTCTGGAAATGAATGACTAGCTCTAAAGCTTTACAGACCATGCACGACCTTTGCTGAAATAAATAGCTTTGTCTCGCTGATGAAGCTTCTCGTTAGCTTGCTCAAATAATGGATAGGTGAATCCGTATCGCTAATGTTATATCACCCCAGGGTACAATGAATGTCCTTTTATCTATATACTACTAGTAAAACAACAGCCTGAGCCAACAATGCGAACAGCCGCAGGCATATTTACCTGGATAGAATAGAATAATGGCCGTTGTTTTTACTGAATGTAATAACAAACTAGACTGTTAAACGAGGACAACTTGGACAGACTAAATAATGGACATTTAGAAAAGCTGGTCCGAGTTTCCTATGGTTCGACAGACAAAGCTGCTTACAGAACGTATCAGATTGGTAATACAACGATCCCTATCAAACTTATTCTTGAAACAGTCTGCTTGGTTGTCAATATTAAGGATAACCCTAAAACGACAGAAAAGCCTTTACCGTTCCTATCACCGCTGATCGTAATCGCTAGTGGAAAAGTAAACTATTACGTCACGCTAGAATTGAGACGTATAAAATATTCACCTGTCATGCCTGCATGGCTGTCATACGGTGAAAACTCTGACAATGACTGTTAAGATTTTTGAGAATATATCTATTAGTTGATTACGGAATAGTAAACCTTAAATATAGAGTGTTTCTAGATAACATTGGTATGGGTAGATGTCCAAGTTGATTCCGGTATAGTAATTATTAAATAAGTTTAATCAGCACATCCATTCAGACAAACAGAAATGACACTTGTATGAATTATACAAACTATGTTAAAAATTGATGACAAAATGCCCACATAACGATTGGGTATTACGCCGTGCTTAAGGGTATTTCACTTTTATTACGACGGTGTGTTCCAACAATAATTGACACTAGCACAACCAAGATGCGAAGCGTTGACATAATGCTGGAAAGTTAAATTTCCTCCAGTGTTAAAGTAAATACAGCATTGGTACTCTTCAAACAAACTGCCTTAGCCAGAGGGCTCCCGACATGACGAAATGAGAACGTTAAAATACTGAGCTGAAATACGCAACCAGCGCCATAATCCTGTATTCTCTCAATTCAGCCAGCTGATATGTCTATGACAGCAACATCTTGACATATTTACACAGTTTTTAAGTACCTTATTTTTTCATCATCTTTGCAGGAGTTGTTCCAACCATTTGATGGATCCATTGGTGCCTATATTGCTGGTCCCGTTCTCATTGGAGGGCTCATGCTGGGTTCACCAGGTATAGGCCCATTAGAAGGACAACTGGAGGCGTAAGTCCAACTGGCACCGGGCCCGCTGGTTGTGGACCAAAACTTCATATATTACCCGATGGCCCCTACCCACAGACAGCCGTTATATCATCCACCGTTTTCCGGACGTGATTGTCCTGCCATTTCTAATAACACTTTCTTCCATTGCAGTGTGTAGCAGTAGTGGGGTGACTAGCTGACTTACTAGCACAGGTGTGGCGAGTTTCGCGGACACACAGCACAGTTCAAGGAATATTTGACCGTCATATAGAAGACCAATTCCGCTGTTGACCTGAGGCGACAAAGACCTTGTTTTAAAGTGCATTACAGTTATTAAAGACATGGAATAACATGATATACACTTTTGTCAATGTACCGATCCGATCTAATAATATCATCGACGTTAGGAAATAATTCCGATCCCCGTATGAAAACGAGGTGAAAATGACATGTATTGTTAAAAAAGAAACAGTTTTAGAATAAATCACCGGTGATTACTCTATAAGTATACATATGGCTCCTTAACGTCATATTGCAATGCGTCGGTTTCAATTATGAGCCTAGGGTTTATCCATTTTCATCACAGATGATGATCTGAACTAAAAAACAATTCACATTTTGACAGATACTTTCTTTTAAAATTAGTAAAATTAAATGGGACATGTTGTATAATTACAACCACTAACATAGATCCTGATTTCATAATGCTTATCAAAAATAAAACGACCAGATCTGACCAGTTCCAGCATAACCCAAACTAAGTTTCGAACATTTCATAAATGATAGAAAACTCTGTGATCTCCTAGATTCTGATATTTTTTTATTTGGAAACATAAATAAAGCTAAATATTAACAAATGTTTCCAATACCTTATAATCTATGCATCTGGTTCGACTTCCAGACAGTTTGCAGATTTTATACATTTATCAATACTCTTATAGATTCGTTCTTAACTTAATAAATACCAGAACTGGCAACATTTTTGACTCGGATTGGCCTATCACTCGATGATTACTGCCATCCTTTTGTATCTTCAAAATGACAGAAAGTTTGAATTATCACATTAAACTATACATGATTGTTGGTAATCCAGCAAGTTAATCGGCGTAGAGCAACTTTTTAAAAGTGACACGTTACGTATTCTGTACCATTCACAATCACACTCACTACTGAAAGTCTATTCATATAATTATTAACCACAGACTTGAACACAGAAGAAAGATTAGTTTTATCCAACGTATAAAGCTTTCCAAAGCCAGATTTTATTTTGTCCAGTAGAATCTTCTTAAGGTTTCGCTTTATATCCTACATATTTCTTCCATTATAGTTGACATGGTATAGAAATAGCTGATATTCATATTGTTAAAGAAGGTTATAGACCGTAAGATATCAAAAAAAAGCTAAGAAGCGAGTTGTAATCAACTGAGAATAGCGAAAAGAAGAATATACTACATGTGACGACGTACTTTATTGTTGCTCCGTGATATCATCCGGTACACTGTTATTCATTGGCCTTCAGTTCCGTTTGATTAACTCTACAGATAATATATATGGATTTGCTTCACTTGACTGGTTTATTGTTAAAAAAACAGCGACACATGAATTATTGTATTAATCTGTCCCGTTAAGTGTTTCCCTACTACAAGGACTAAATTGGATTGTGTTGATTAAAAGCGTTAGCTATATTTACACTTCACGAAACATCAAGATTGCAATAAAGGGAAAGCAGGGTCTAAATAAGACACAGTAGCCATGGTTCACACTGAAATGTCCTCTTGTTGAACGATGGTCACGTGAGCGGTCGTGTAGTGTAAATGATGTACAATGAGAAATGGTTGCAGAACAGAAGCCTTAAACACATATGTATAGTCAGAAATTGAGGTGAACAGAACCAGTTTTGCCTTAGTGGTTAATTTAGGGAAATAAAATAAAACGTAATTATGGGCAAAGATCATTTTTAATATATCGAATGAAGTCATCGTCAATCACGAGTTAGGAGTAGAGACCTGGAACTATAGCCCAACATGTCCATAGCAGCTAGTTAAATCACATACAATAAGCAGCATAATTGGTGCAAATTTGATACCGAAATAAGGATGTATATCTGTTGTATATATGTTGTATACATGTTGTATACATGTTGTTAATCTACAAAGACTTATGTATGCGGTAAGAAGAACCACGTTTTTATCATACATTTAGCATCCAGGCTCCTAGACTAAAACGGGCCATAATTTTGTGGGTCACAAGTTCGACACTGTAAAAAAAAATGAATGGCAACTCATATATAATACATAAATATTTGAACATAGGAATCTTTTCATATTTTAAAACCTCGCTTTTACCTTTGGCTGCTGTCAGATGTTGGACATAATATTGCAGTATTCATTATTATGCGCAGAAAACATGCAGTGTTGAGCATGGAAATAAAGAAGAGCAATACACACCGCTCACTGAGCGAAAGACAAGAAAACAGTTCCCGCACAAGGGAAATCAATTTTTCATATGTTTGTCAACGTGTCCCTGACGGAAAACCACAAGGGAGGAAAACACATCAGAAAAAGATCATGATTTCTACACAGATATATTGAACGCTCCCCCCCCCCCTCTCTCTCTCTCTCCCATTTAAACAAAAAGAAACAGAACTAGTTCACTTTATGATGATAACCAATGGAACAAAGAAATATGGTGTATTGTCAAAATATTGTTTTCAGATTTGTTTTAGTAAATTAAGCAATTAAAGGAGACGTGTCTGAATCAGTTATGTTGTTTCTCAAGAAGTCACAAGCTAGGTCATTGAGCTGGTGACATGTATACCAGATACTCCGGTGAAATACAATTTGACATGTGCTTATCGTAGACGAGGAATGTAGCCGTCGTACTCGAAATGACATGTGCTTATCGTAGACGAGGAGTGTTGCCGTCGTACAGAAATAACATGTGCTTATCGTAGACTGGGAGTTTAGCCGTCGTACAGAATTGGCATGTGCTTATCGTAGACGAGGAATGTAGCCATCGTACAGAATTGGCATGTGCTTATCGTAGACGAGGAGTGTAGCCGTCATACAGAATTGGCATGTGCTTATCGTAGATGAGGAGTGTAGTCGTCGTACATAAATAACATTTACTTATCGTAGACGAGGAGTGTAGTCGTCGTATAGAAATAACATGTGCTTATCGTAGACGAGGAGTGTAGCCGTCGTACAGAAATAAAAGAAAGTAGGATTAATTCATGTTAGTAATGGTAGATGCTAAAAACGAGTTTCATTACAATGAATTATTCAAGAAGTATGGTCATCTAACCGTCATTAAAGAAACAAGCTTGCAAGGTAATTATAAAAAAGGTAGACGTTGCAGTAGATGCATACATTAAAATCACCGTCAAAAAAAGTAAGAATTGCATTTTGATCTGATTCGTTCAGGTTTTGGTAGATCTTGTTAACTTAAAAAATCAGCATATATTTGTACATTTCTAATTTCAAAATACCAGCGCGATCAACATTAAACAAGTCATTATTTTCTAAGCACATGAAACCAACTCCAAGCGCAAGTCGGTTAACCGTGACTTAACAGCGGGTATTTTTTGTTTACAAGTACATCTCGAACAGAAAGCAAATAACCCAGCGGATACACTAGATCGATATTGACTGGAAAATGCAAACTGACACCTAGACAATTGTTCAGGTATAAAACTTCAGGTAGTTCACCTGCCAGGAACGTAATTATCGCTAAATAATTAAACATGGAATTCCATTACTTGACAACTAAATACTCATTTAGTTCTGTACATGATTGTGACGCAAACGTGTTATCATCAACTATATTTTTTTTATTTTTAAGCCGATTATTGCACTCATATGACGTAGTGCTGGCGCAATGTGTCAAGGTAACCACCATTGCAATAGTTACAGCAAATAATGACCAGATACAAGTTAAGAAAAGACATCACACGTGGGCATTAAGATAAGGTGTGCAAATTGTCACAGTAAGAAACCATAGTAAAGCCATAACAATAGTCTTAGTTCACAACACTCGTCCCTTAGTTAAGAGAACACCTAGCACAAGAAACTGCCACTATTACCACAAGTTCATTTACACGAAAACAACTTTACGTATATACCCTCAATTGTCTCTTTGAATTGTTTATTTGCTTGATTGGGTTTTACGTATTCAAGGGCATTTCACTGATATCACGACGGACTGTCCAATTCACATTGTTCCTTGCTAACGTGGAAAATCGGGAACAAACCTCGAAAAACCCAACCCCGCGATTACCCGAGCTACATCGTATGACTCACTCACATATCTGATGGTCAACAGACGGACTCGAATTCGTGAGAGGTACATCGAAAAAGGCTTAACAGGCCGATACACTAACCACTAAACCACGGCTAAACCATCACCATATATTTGTACATTTCTAATTTCAAAATACAGGCGTGATCAACATTAAACAAGTCATTATTTTTTAAGCACATGAAAACCGACTCCAAGCTCTAGTCGGTTAACCGTGACTTAACAGCGGGTATTTTTTGTTTACAAGTACATCTCGAACAGAAAGCAAAATAATAACCCAGCGGATACACTAGATCGATATTGACTGGAAAATGCGAACTGACACCTAGACAATTGTTCAGGTATAAAACTTAAGGTAGTTCACCTGCCAGGAACGTAATTATCGCTAAATAATTAAACATGGAATTTCATTACTTGACAAGTAAATACTCATTTAGTTCTGTACATGACTCACTCACATATCTGATGGTCAACAGACGGACTCGAATTCGTGAGCGGTACATCGAAAAAGGCTTAACAGGCCGATACACTAACCACTAAACCACGGCCCTGGGCATTGTTGTTTTGAATTATTGCTTTTGTGTAAACTACCTCAGCTGTACGATATTATATTTTTCGATGCTTCCGTGAATTGAGAGTGTTACAAGCCCTGTATGTTTAACCCACATGTCCCTCATCACAATTGACAATTTGACTCTTTGCTAAACGTTTCTTGTAACCCTACATTTATCATTTAGCAAACAATATTAATATAAATGTTTTGCACATCTGTGTGTTTGTGTCACATGAATATTCATATTCCGATTAGCACAGCAAGCCAAGATAAATATCTCGTCAGATGACCGTACAATGCTGAATCATAGGATACAGGTCCGGTCCTTCAAAAGTGTAGTAACACATCATATAAATCATTCTCGCACGTTTTAATCTGGTTTATCTTTTGAACAGCCCAGTTCAGTAAGGTGCTAAAGGTGGTGAAACTGATGTTTGAATAAAAGAACTAAAGAGTGATATCAATGTAAAGAATTCCTTTGTCAAAACTCACAAACCGATTATTGTGTACATTGTTCGTATCGTGTGCAGCCTCTGAGTTATAATACAATTAGAGATACCGATTAACCTTTAGATCACGTGGCATTTGGTAATCATAGGAGAGCGTAACATTTAAAACTGTGTCCCAACAGAAATTATGGTTACAGTTGATCCATATCAAAGTTATAGCTTTTTGAAACGCGGTATTGTTTTTCTGGCCTCTAGGGATAACCACGAGACTAGGCTTACACTGACAGCTTCCCTATCATTGTAGACACATGTGGCTGCTGGCAAAATAAATCATTCATGTCACGCCAGAATAGAGAGGTAGAAAGAATGGTCGTTTCCGCGAAGGTTTATTCTAACTCGTATGAGTGCATTGGTAGAACACATATAAGAGAAGCATCCAAAAAACTATTTTCTCCACAGGACTTTTATGGCTTACCGCCAAAGTTGAAGTCAGACACATATAACCCTTAATTTCACAGAGGACATTATCGATAAGTTAATGACCCAGTAGCTAAAACCGGTGGTTTACAAATGCCGTCGCCGAACTATTTTATGACCAGTTGTCTGTCGGGAAAGGTCTCTCTGATAGTTAGTTTATCCCCATAGACCCCGGCATTTAATGAGAAAATGATAAGAATACAGGTTTAAGTAGTAGCGGATTTCCAATCCTGCAACCCAACTTTGACACAAAGAAGAAGAACAGCTATGCTTAGTTACTCGGGATCAATAGGAACCGATGTAGGAATGTGAATGCTTTTTGTCAAGCATAATTGCTTCAGATTGAGATATATTGTGATCTATCCCTAGTTCATAGTATTTATGAAATGGTATGCTCCAACTAAACCAGTTAGGGACATAATTATCCTGGCATTGTTTGTAGCGTATGCTAAATGACTACCTTCAGGAAGGGGACTACAACAATAGGACAATATGCATTTTCAAGAGTAACTAGTCGATCATCATCTAGACAAACAATCACACTGGGTCATACAGTCACCCCTTGGAACACGACAATTTACAATAGGATACGACCGACTGGAAATCTCAAGGAATTTTAAAAATGGTCGGCAACATGTCATGAATGTTGCACTAAGCTGCAGGTACTTCCAGATTATCTCCGAGATGTTGATCGAATGTTTCCAGGTCCACTGAGTTTCAGCCAATTTCAGATATTTTCATGCCGATCTACGCTGAGCTTAAGAGAGCCAACGGTTGCTGTTCTAAGGATAATGCGTTTTCAAATGTACAGCCTTTGCAGCATTAGGCCTACACTTCGTTTAAAAATAACGTAACATCTATGTTCGTCAGGCAATTACTCTTTAAAACTAGCTCCTTAACATAAATTCTTAATTATAAACGAACAAGTTAAATGTTTATTCGGTTGGGGTTTAGCGCCGTACATAAGATTATTTCTCTGGTATGACGGCATGTCATCCCAATGGATGAAGGAAACCACCCTCGACGTAACCGGCAACAAACCAGACAGGATAATAACAATACGCTATACAAAGGCATCACAAGCAGACAGGCTTCGTGTGGCTCCTTTAATAGCTCTAAGAGCACACATGCAATTGGAAATCT
>JAQQZZ010070779.1:0-21847 GCA_030265115.1 Mopalia vespertina | reverse complement strand
TAAAGTTTCTTTAAACAGGGTGTCCAAATGAGGCAATTGTTCACTTCAGGGTGTCAAGTTGGACTGGTGTCTACTTAAGCCCTTGCTAGAAGATCACAAGAAGGGGAATGGGGTTGACCAGTGGCCAAAAAAGGGAGATAAATCTGTTACTCATATAACAGGCAGTGCCACTTATTGACTAACAATGTGTTTCAACTGAATATTCAAATCTTGCTATTGTTAGTCAATGACATAAGGGGCATTGCCAGCTATATGATAAACATATTTATCTCCTTTTTTTTCTTTCACTGGCCAATCCAACTGGGCATAGTTTGAAATTGTGAGAGTATAGTCTATTGACTGGCTGGTTTTATGGGTATTTAATGCAAAAGTGAGATTTTGTGTATATGATTTCTTGTTTCCAATAAAATCGTGCATTGTGCGAAATTCGCTTAGCACAGGAGGAACATAATTTTTCTAAACTTTGTAAACCATTTCTGGTGATGTTTGTAAGATGGCTTTTTACTGGTGGATTTCACCAACCCAGGATTTCCACCGATCATCACGAGTTGTTTTCCATTGTTCTGAATACTGTGTTGAAATAATACAACAGTTTTGTGCAAAATACTTTGTTAAATATTTTGTTTGTTAATATTGTTTCATGTTTATTTCCTATAATACTACATAAATTTGTTATATTGTATGGCATAACATACCACTGTATACCACTGTCTGGATTAGACCAGTAGGTCTATGCATTGAGAACAATCACTTAAAGACCATCAATTCTCCTCGTTAGCAAGCACTTTACATATATTGTTATTAACTGGTTTTGCTGCGGATATTTGCTGATTGAGTCACTGTTATACAAGGGGAATACTCCTAAAAAAGGCATCAAACACCAATCAATGGACCTATATGTGAGAGATGCAGAAGTTCAAAACTGCAGAGAAAATTTTCAGTTATTTGTTATTGTTCACTAAGATTAAATACGTTCTTGTGTGAAACCTGTTTCCGTTTTGTAAAGATTTTGTGCCACAAAGTGTAAAATAAAAATCAAATTCCTATTGACACAAATCAAAGCTATGTTACATTGTAATTGATGTATATAATTTCATGTAAGTAAATGTGTTTTATAAATTAGCAGATAGACTTTTCAACATTATTTTATCTCTTATGCAACAACAATGACGCATGTAATAATGTTTATAAATATTCTAGACAGTAAGCTTGTAGCTGGTGTTGAAATGTTTACTGTTCAAGAGGTGTTGATACGTGTGTGCTAGTGAATGAAGACCCCTAGCTTTTTTGACTATGGTATGTTAATTATCATATTTTCAAGCCTTGAAAGGGGACAATTGTGAAGCTATATATAACACATTCTTATAAATGTTGAACATAAGGATAATGAGAAATCATTAATTATGACCATGAGGCGGGTGGTTGGGGCAACTTCCTGTTCTCTATTCCCTCAGAGCCTATTAGTGTTGCCCTCTGGCTATGAAAAAGGTTTTATGTTTCAGGCAAAGTCATGCACTGGGGAAATGGTTATTTTCCTACAGAGCAAAACGACATTTCACATTAATAGTTTAAATAGATATGTTTAGTGTTGGAGTGCAGTGTTCTACCTGGCAGTATAAATGAATTGCCCTTTAACAAGGTGTTAAACACCAATGAATCACTCTTATGTGTACCATTACAAGGTTTGTAATGAGGGGATATATTTTGATCAGTTATTTTGAAATCAAACTATAAATTTGATAAATTAGTCTAATTATGATAAAAATGTCACTTAATTTTGTTCGGTTATTATCAGGTTTTGATCTGTGATAACTGATCACCGGACCGTATTCCCATCCCTGAGCACAGTGATTTCTCTATCAGACTCGGTAACTTTGAAAGTCAAAAAATGTTAACAAAAAAATCAAAAATGTGGCACATCAGCTTGTAAATAAATATCTTCTGAGAATCTCTATCTGTAAGGGTTGGTTTTACATATGGGAAGCACTCCAAGAACATAAAAGCCCTAACTAAATACTTAAAAAAACAAAAAACAAAAAACACCCTCAACCATCATGCTATTAGAATGAAGTACCATTAACGGAGCAAAACATATTACTCCCGTGTACACCATCTATACTAGGATGTTTTTCAGATACCTTAATAAGTGTTACTATGTTTGCCTACTTACAGATTACTGCGATTTTATATATGTGTTATATATTTCTTTTGTAAATGACATGCGATTTACTTTCATGAACAGGTCATATAAATTAATTGAATAAAAACACAAAACTCTGAGCTACTCCACGTTAACATTGACATGAGTATCCCAGGAGTGTGTTTTTATTCATTCAATTCAACCCACGTATAAGTCTTAAATAATATATCATATTTAAGTTAATTTTTCCATTCTAAAACAGCTGATATTTTATGTTATACGTATTTGTTGATATTATATATACTAACTTTTAAGTTTGATATTCCATATTTTCTCTTCTCAAAACAACTACTGTTATCCTACTGTTATCCGTATGTAATCTCAAAACGGCTACAGCTCTTAAATATTTTCTCTCGCATAAACTTCCAATGCTCCATGATGTTTGTTTTCTGAGTTAAGGTTAAGTAAAAAAAAACGTGTATATCCCAATATATATTTTTTAATATATATATATGTCTAGTAGCACTACTGCCTATTTGGTTATGCTCATATTTTGTGTACTTTCTAGACACATTATATGATGTATATGTTTACTGTCTTTTTGCTTAAGCCCATGTTAGTTGTACCCTCTAGACCCATTAGATGATTTATGTCTACTGTCTTTTTGCTTAAGCTTCTGTTGTACTCTCTACACCCATTAGAGGATCTGTATGTCTACTGTATTTTGGCTTATGCTCGTACTATGTGTACTTCATAACCACAGTTATATGATCTAATGTATGTGTACTGCTTTCAGCTTTGTTATGCCTATGTATTTTCTAAACCAGTTAGGTTGTCTATAACTCTACTGCCTATACTATATATGCTTATGCTCATGTTTTGCGTACTTTCTAAAACATGTGATCTTATTTTGTATGCTGCCTTACAGTTTATGCTTTGTTTACAAAACAGCAAACGATCTACTTCGTATGTATTGTCTAACCACTTATACATTGTATTTTACTCTCTGTACCAGCCAATGGTATATTATATATGTATATTGCCCAGCTTGTGAGCTATACACTTCATAAAATAGATACATTATCTACTCCTTGTGTGTTTTCTAAGAGCTGATCGATAATCCGTGTTTCAAAAACATTAACTATATCTGCAATAAGTTTGCTTGTTAACAGCTTTCTAATGAAAAGATTTCTATTTATACCTTCTATATTATAAATTCTGAAAGATTTAATATATTTCCAGTAAAAACGGAGGATTTTCTGTCTACTTTTAACAGACCGGTGAATCGAGGTTAGGTTATATGCTAACTTTCTTAAAATAGATTCTATCCTGTAATTTTGTTTGCTAACATATACTCACTTCTCGTAAAACAAAATAGGCCAATTGCTGTGCCTATTCTCTGAGTCTAAACTTTCCGTTTCCATAGTCATTACATATTGTACTTATTGAATTATGTTAAGTTTCACTTTGTGCAGTTTGGATTGAATATTGCGTTCTATCAAATAAACTGCTTGCATTCATCAGTATATATAACCATTTTCTGCATGGGTTTAACTTGACAGTTTTACTTAAAACCATTCAAAAAGAACGTCGTTAGCACAATGAATGCAAACCAAACAAGTGAAATGTGGCGCAAACACGAATCAATCCATCAAACAAGTTCTGGAAAGCAATATTATTTTGAAAATTTATTTTTTTAATTTCAATCTCCTTCCTCATAAATAGTGTCAAAACCCATCCCATGGACAAGTCATAATGTATTATATACATTTATATCGATTCGTTATCAAAAATTAATAGTTAGGAAGGTATACCGTGTATTTGGTTCATTGTCGCTAGAAGCTATGATGACATTTCCTGCTGTAATCAAATTAGTTTTGTTGAATTATGTTATCTTTTATCATACTAAATCAAAGTATTATTCCCACTGAGAAGTTTCACAATGTGGAGTCAACTTACGACTCTAATAAAAGATACACATGGATATATGGTGATTCAGTATTTCCGTTTATTTTAAAACCGTTGTCAATAATGGAAAATACCAACTGTGCATGCTGACCAGTACTGACTGTTATCTTTGGCTTACCTAAATGTGAGTTATCTGTGTGTTGTTTTAAAGCCGTACATTTGGCCCTTGTATATAGACGATCTAACTGAATGTATTAATAAGAAGCCTGATACATAAAAACCTTCTGGGTCCGGTTGCTCAAAGCTCTGTTAAGCTAACGGTCTGTTAGATGACGCAATCTAATTATAATCGGATCCCAAAAACGTTCCCCGTGTTTTGTTGGTCGCTATTTTGAGATTTAACGCAATCACCCCACCTACAATGTCGATTTGTTTCTTAAATTGACCAATCACAGAACTGCTTCCCAAATCTGGTTTGTAAAAGCCAAAGATTTCCCAACTGCGTATTTTTACATGACCAACGGATGTATTCACGCACAATCAACAAACACCATTCAAATAATAAACTTCGAGTGGAATAGCATTTCCCCCTGTTTACATGCTACTTACAACATCGACACAGAAGAAAATCTGACAACTTCTGCTTGTTTTCGCTGATTTGGTGTTTACCATATACCCCTCTTTTTTTTTTGTGATTTTATTGGATAATTGAAACTGTGTCCTTTCGTGAACCCCAGTAAGCTTGACCTAATTGAACAGGATAAGTAGAGTGATTGCTTTAGATCTCAATATAGAGCCAAACAAAACACGCTGAGCGTTTTTGAGATCTGATTTTAATTAGATTGTTGGGTGACATTACATTACAATGAATTTCTATTGTGACGTGACGTCCATTTCTTTGTGAGGCAAAGTCATTAAACTGACTGTTAGGCTAACAGAGCTTTGAGCAACCGGACCCTGTACAGGTATTTGGCATTATTGACAATAGTTTTAAAATAAACCCAAAATATTAAATCACCATGTATCCATATGTATCGTTTATTGGAGTCAATGGTTTACTCATCACTATACCATGCTGTGTTAGTTCATAACTTCTGGGTTGATAATTAACTGGTTGCCTGGCCGATTTGGGTATGATGGTAATCCCGCAAGTTTACCAACACAGGTAATTAAATCACCGAAAGGCGGTCCTCTGATGCCACAGCAGTCGTGATAGTGGCGGTCTTTAATGAAGTCCCACACCTTTAACCATTGTGGCGTTACTTTAAGTCAATGAATATCGACCGTTTTGACGTCAATAGACCGCCTCCGGGCACCCCTATCTAGACTGTCGAGACCTATTGGAAATGGCATGATAAGTAAGAAATTCAAGTGGGCAAAGAGATAATTTCATGATTTCGATGCTGGGCGCTATAATCGCATAAGATTTACATGTATATATGACCAGGTAATATTTGAAATGCTATATTCTTTATTTGACGAATGAAGGACCTACATCATTTCGAGCTATTTATACAATATTTACTCCACAATAAAGTCAATGTCAGTTATTATTTGCTTGTATATAATTCAGTTGGTAATAAAATGTCAATATGTAAATGTGGTTTGTTGTGTTTTAAAATTATTGCATTTCGTAAAATTATTCAGTTGGTAAAAGGCGGAGGGTGGGGAGGGAGCTTCCTGGTGAACTGTCCTCTGGCTAAGGGCAGTTTGTTTGAAGAGTAGCAATAGCACTGGAGGAAAACCAACTTTCCAACAATATGGAAACGCTTCACATCTTGGTTGTGCTAGTGTCAATTATTGTTGGAATACACCGCCGTCATATTAGTGAAATATCCTTAAGCACGGCGTAAAACACTAATCAATCAATCCTGGTGATCTGGGGCCGATCCACAAAGCATATTTTGACTTGAGTCAAAATACTAAATTTCATATTTTTGCCACCTGTCTTAATTTAGTTTTTAAAATTTAAATGTTATCATAAATTAATTACATTTTCATAATAATGCGTGAATATTAAATGTTGAAATACAAAACTGTGAAATTTTAGAACCCTTACATATTTTGACTTAAGCATAAAACTGCTTTGTGGAATCGGGCCCAGGGCCCGTATTCATAAAGCTACTTAAGTATTTCTTAAAGTTAAGAAAAATTTTGAATCATCAGTTTAAATACATGAACGCAATTTTGCTTAACCTTTTTATGATCTCAAATGAAAGAGAATACGTGAAATTTATAAAATGTGAACTTAATTATTTCACATTTAATTTTTTTCAATGGAAATTGGAAGTCTTAAATTGGCTAAATATTGCTTAACTTTAATAAATACTTAAGTAGCTTTATGAATACGGTCCCAGAGCAACAAGAAGCTCACTCTCGACCTTCCGCCTACGATCGCCCACCACTGTTCACAAAGTTTCTCGAGCTAAGGTTAGACGCTTTTGTAGACAGTCATGATTGTCATTCTAAAATCTAATCGATTCTACTTCCTATCCCGAGACACTGACTCTAAGATACACCCGGGTCATCTTGTCTTGCTCTTCTTTTATTTGCTGAGCTGTGGTTAACGTCGTCTCAAATATTGGCGGAAGTCATGATTGTCTGCAGTTTGTGGTTCGCTTTTAAACTATTGTCTTTATTTCTCTGATATGACTGGCCCCAAACAGTTCTTGTAAATTGTTTGTTATTTATGGCACGTTATAACAAAACTTAATTTCTCCGATTTATAAGAGAAGAAAAATAAAACACCGAGAAATGAGGTGCTGTTCGAAAAGAGAAAACTAGAACCTATATGACCTTCGTAACAATGCAGATTATACATAAAAAAGGTCAACTGTCCGAGCAATGAATGAATTGTTTATAGACGAATGAGTGATGTGCATGGAAGAGAAACGATTTTACAAACTCCAAAGGGCCACACCCAGACCATTGGCTGCATTGACTATATTGTCCCTGCACAGCACCAACTCACTCAAATTAGCAAAGATCTATCGCGAATATCTGTGCATGTGAGGTAAACTATCAGTTATTATAGCATGCCTATCCCTGTTGCAAATATTTTCAGTACGAAAATAAATACTTTTAAAATATATTTTGTCCCCTTTTCTGCCGATCTCTGTCTTTACTCTTGTACTAATTTGTTGGCCATCGAGATGCATATGTGGAGCACTTTCTGATACTTAATGTTAATACGTACTTTACTACTATCTGTCTCCCGCTCTTTCTCGCTCACTCTCGCTCGCTCTCACTCTCACTCTCTTTTTCCCATGGTTTTTCTTTTTTCTCTGTCCATGTGTTTTCTTTCTATGTTGCTATTTAAACACATACACCTACTTAAATATGGTAACTTGTGACTCACGTGGCACATCCACATTTAGTTACCTTGATTGCGAGATTTTCTTTGATGTACTGCGATCTATATCGCCTTAAAACTGATATTTCTTTCATTTCAGTTGGAGCACAGCAGGGCATGTGCTCAGCGGTTGTCTTCATGACCAATCTGGAGTGAGTGGACAGCAAGGTGGGTATCCGGTGAGCTGTAACATTAACAAGCACAGATTAAACACCAACACAGGAAGTAAACAGTTAGATATAAGCTACAGGTAGATAATGTTAAGGGTTGATAGAGCACAACATATTCTGAAAAATTGGCCTACTTATAGATTGTTAAACCGAATACATGTTTGTTGCCTTTGTAACACCTCTCCCATATGTGTTACATCTGCAATAAATTCACTCGTATGTATATATATCTGCAACGCATTTACTCATGTGCTACATCTGCAACACCTCTCCCATACGTGTTACATCTGCAATAAATTCACTCGTATGTATATATCTGCAACGCGTTTACTCACTACTTTCAATGGAAGTTTAGTCAGTATTATATCATTCACGATCTCAATTTATTAGGAGATTTAAGAGATTAACGGTTATCGTCTTAAGTTGCCAGTATGAGTATAAATGTACAACACTTACGTCTCTCGCATGTTCCTCGACAATAACTGGTCTCGAAGGATTTGGGATACACGATCCAGTCGTCCCATTTGAACGAACGAAAGTCAATAGTGAGCGGTTGTCGACAGCAGATATTGTTCCTTGAATGACAGATATTTGAATCATCCCTAGGAAATCTACGGTATGGCTCACCGTATTTTACCACCAACACGGGACGTACCTCAGCCGAAGTGGATACGGGAGTAAAACGGCCAGGTCCAGTCTTGCACGTTTTACAGAGTATTTGTAAGCCATTGTTTCTGTGTGGTTTGTTCACCCAGAAGGACACAGTGTTCAGGAGGTCAAATTTCACCCATCCTTTCTTGATGCTTGTTTCCAGGGCACCAACCACTTGGCGGAGCTGTGGTCTCGTGGAATTCCCCGAAGCTTGCTCCAGCTCGTAAATAACGAAGGTGTGATTATAGCTATCATTTGAATCGTATTCTTTATACATCCAGAGTTCTGCTGAGAAAACATCTTGCCTTTCTAACTGGTCCATCTTGAAGTACACACATTTGGCGCTGTTCCCAGGGCACGGCAGCAGCTCTACAATCATAACGCACATCAATGGTCAGACATGAAAAAAAAAATAGTTTTGTCCGTTAAAAGAAAGTTTTGAATTAACCAAATAATAATTAAAATAGTAAAACTGATTTTTACTTTATAATGTAAAGGAGGGTGCGTCGGCGTGTCGGAATTCGAATAATTTCTCTGCATGGGCACGTGCCATTCTTAAAGAGAGATAAATTCATTTTATCTTTCGACAAGACTACTAACGACCCATTGCAGTTGACATTAACCCTATGTAGTGGTACAAGTTGACGTCATTGTCAAGGGACTTCTTTTTATGACTTAAACAACTTTAAACAAGAGGAAATGACAATTTTGTTTGTTTATCTCCCACTCATAAGCATCTGATTGATCGCTTCTACGTCTGTTAAATTTGCAATCATTTGGTTTAAATTGCATGACGATTCTTTTCCCATGCCACTTTTTCGGAAAAACCCATAACTACAACAACAACAACAAAAATGTCTTCTTGATACAATCGAGTGACTTCCATGGCATATCCATGTACGGGCGAAGATAAACACGAAAATACCGATTGGGTGCGTACAAGATCCGTGTACTTATTGAAGTGTCTTTTACTTTAAATTACGTCAACCAGTGGCCCGTTCCATAAAGCGAATTTAGTCTGCGTTCATTTTAATTGACATGGCGCAGAACTGAACGTATTGGGTCGGCATGGTACTAAAGATCAACTTAGGCTAAGATGGCTTTGTGGAACAATACTTTAATTTAGTGACCAGCTTCCTGTTGCTCTGGTGTTGTCGGAGTTTATGGAACAACAAAAAGCCGATTTGTTAAGGCGTCTTTGTTTCAGCGTCCTTGTATAATTATCCTGTCTTGCCTTTGTTGTCAGTGACGTCAACGGGGGAAATAACCTTAAGTACGAAATTAAAACACAAGCAAACCGTGTGTTAAGAAGCAAATATATTATGTGGGTTTTTTTCTACAGCTATTTATATTTTTTAAAAAAACCCGCGGCTGTTGTAAGTGGTAGCATCATATAAGTGAAATACCCTAGAGTACGACCTTAAACCCCAATCAAACAAACAATATATTTAAAATGTCATGTTTGAGGCTACACTCATTCTTGTAGATGCAATGGGAACCTCATCCATTCAGATAGAGATTTGTTTAGAGGTCTTGGTAATGTAATTTTCGCTTTGAATTGATGATTCTAACAATAGGGGTTTTTAAAACGAATAATAACAGGACTGAATATTTGTCTCCGATGTTGCCCTCTGGAATTGAACAACAACAACAACGATCGAGGAAACATGTAGATGTAAGCGCTAAACTTCCAATGAATAGTCTACCTGATGAACAGAATATGCATACATATGTCTACTTGCGTTGTACAGAAAGACAATTTTGCTTGCCTCCATAATCTACTATACTTTCGTATCACTAATATTGCATTGCTCTGGTCACCTTACATATATTGATTTACACAGGTGAAAATGCCTCAAATCCCGTTGTTACCCCAGCTAATCAATTTTGCTTGGAAATGGGAAGGTGTGCAAGGTTACGACAGATTCCATGACCACGTCATTATTGTAACCCGACCACGGCATGCCACACATGAATTTGATTAAAACCAGATCAAAGCTGTTCCTCGTTTTTTGCTGCATACCAAAATGCGGCGATTGACTGGTCTAGAATGGTATTGTGAAAAACCGACAGACGACTTTTGTTGACCCATACACGCACTGCCTTTTTCAGACTGATTAGCATTCAACTGTTTTGTTCAAATTGAAAATGTCAAAACTACCGAAGTCCCCTTTATCAAATTTATGATATAGAGCTGTTCCGTAGATTTGTGCTTTTGATAGGTTTATTCACACCCTATGGGTTCTCATTTGTTTTGTTAGATAGCCATATATCTTCAAATCTACTAAAGCTACCCACATTAAAGCCATTTACAACATGTTTGGTTAACATGGTTTATACATGTTTTATGAGCTCATCTGTGTTCCACCTTTTTTGACCGAAAGGTGAAGGAATCGTCCGTCATCGTCAGTGCTACTGGCAACAAACAAAGAATAGACATAAAGAGAGGATCCAAACCCTTGTGCAAGAAAACGATACAGGTACATTCACAGCGCCGTACTTAAGGTTATTTTACTCACACGAGGGCTTGCCAGCATATGCAATGGGTGAAGGAAACCAGCCGATGCTACTGGCAACAAAATCAAGACAAAATGCAAAACAATCACAGGACATAACAGAACGCCAAAAACATATGGACTTAAGAGCTCTAAGCGCACCAAGGCAACAAGAAACGGCCTTCAATGCTCGCTGACCCTTGGGATATAGTATACTATATCCCAGCTGACCCTAAGCTCAGAAGGTACCGTAACCAGGCTACAGGAAGCTCAGACAAACGTACAGATATAGGGGCCTATATATGTTACGCGTCTTTTTCATTGTGTGCTAAGCGGTATTGGATATCTGTTATTCCTGTGTCAATTGACAAACACACTTTTTGAACTAGTTTCTGTTGCTCACTGTCAATAAGCGAACGAAGGTTGTGACTAAATTCGGCTAATCTTTCACTTAAGCTACAATGAGTTACGGTGTACTCGAACTGCACTAGAATATACACGTAGGGACAAGGTTGAACAATCTTGATCGTATTTTCGGTTCAACAGTTCAACTCTACTTGTTTGTTTGTTTCGTTGGTATTTCAATTGGTACTCAATACCTTAGTCCTCTCATACCTGTATTAACTGAATGCATTGGCGAAGGGAATGTATAGATGAAGAGAATACAGGTATACGAGACAAAGCCAGGTACTCAACGCAGTTATATGTTGTGTTCCATTTTGTAACCATCGAGTACCATCTAGCTTTTTAACACATAATGGGAACTTTTGGATAAACCCACGCCATCATTGTCTTACCAGAAAGTCACGAGGCAGAGCAATACTTTTAGCCTCCGTTACGAAAATCCAGCTGCTTGGGTCATTGGGTCAACATTGATGGAGAAAAAAAATTTGATTTAAGAATAAATAAATTTGTTAGTATCTTTAAAAAAGGGCATTGATCTACAGCTGAACGACATCATATCATAGTCCCGGCGTATTTATTATTTTATACAGCTGTAATTTGCCTAGCTACGACCGCAGAATTTATTAATTTTAGCGAATATCACTACATTCAAAATGGTCCGGGTTTATGACCAAGCGGATGATACGCAAGTCATGGAGGTAAAACGGCGACGGTTTTAATCAAAACGTAGGGGGGCTTGCGACGCTGCTGTCATTCTGTCCGTCACAAGAATGTTCATTTTGTAACCATCAAGTACCATCAAAAGCTTTTCAACGCAGGCTGCAACTTTGGGATAAACCCGCGCTATCACTATCTTACCAAGAATTCACGAGGAGGCGCTCTACTTTAAGCCTTCAGTTACGAACAAATCTAGCTGCTTAAAATTTGAAAATGTGTAGCGTGGGTCAACATAAAGTGGAACAATTTATCAATTTATGAATAATTCAATTTCTTAGTATCTTTAAATAAGAAATTGCATTGATCTACAGCTAAATAACTATAGCAGTCCCAGTGCAGTTATAAAGCTGTAATTTGCCTGGCAACGACCGCATAATTTTAGGAAATTTACCGAATATCACTACATTTGTACAATCAAAATGTTCCTGGTTTATGACCATGTGGTCTATACGCAAGTCATGAAGGTAAGACGGTGACGGTTTTAATCAAACGAAGAACGTTCTGAACGTGATAACTTGGAAACAAATTCATGGATTAACTTAAAACTAGGACTATAGCCTCCTCCTTCCAAGATGACATATAAGATTGCTTTTCCGTCATTACGTAATTGTACAATATCTACATCTAAATATCTGTTGTAAACAAGATAACTCGAAAACAAATTTATTAAACTTAAAACGTAGTTTCTTCCTGATAACACGACAAATCGGATTATATTCACCAAATTATAACAAAATAACACGGCCATCATTTTATAATATTCACGTCTGTATGTGTTGTGAACACGATGACTTAAAAAAAAATTCCCCGGTCAACTTAAAAATTAATTGGAATGGCACAATAACAATATATGGGACTGTACGAAATTGTTTTTAGTTTTTTAGTTTTTAGTCTCTAAGACTGTTACGAACACGACCCTCCCTTCATAAACTCGCCCTGTATGAGCGTACCAATAGTAAAAATCCATCTCGAAGACAAAACGTACAGCCTATACTTTAAATAAATAAATTCATTAATCGTAAATATACATGTGGTGTTGTGATATTTTCAATTCGCAAGGGGGTAAACACACGTTACATCCCAGCGTGCGATTGTTCATCTACCAAATGGCCGCCTCCACTTCAAATTTTGTCTTCTTAATTTTATAAAATTTACAGCACAAATATGGAATAAGTTGTCGCGAACATAGTTTAAAACATGTCTGCTTCACAATCGTTATAATTTAATGGCCTTCAAAATATCAGAAAATTTGTTTTGGAAGACTTTTTCTGCGGCGATTTTCTCTGTTTTACTTCTTAGCCGAGTCCGATGGTGTTGGCATGGCAGCACGCGATGCCAGGGGAGGTAACTACCTAATTCTGATTGGTTGGTGATAGTTTACCTTTTGCATGCAAAAGGAATTTAGGAAAAGCCACTTTTAAAGAATCGGGAGATCTATATCTTCTGTCTTTTTTCGGGTTAGAATGTTGTTTAAACCCTCGACATCGGACAAGGTGGTTTTATTAAGACCTCTGTCGTCAGTTTGACACCTCGTCAAAACCACCTGCGGCGGCTCGGGTTTTGACTCGGTGTCAAACTGACGTCAGAGGTCTTAACAACAGCGCTATGACCTATGCCTCAGGCTGAAACCCCTAAACAATTTCAGGCGTTAACAAAAAACTAAGCTTTCTTATTTTGATATGACAGATGAGATTGTAGTTTAACAAATTCCACAAAGCAATTTCACTGTGATTGCGTTACGTTACATTGTTCGCATCTGTATGTATTGTAAACACGAATTGACCTATTCAAAACTAGGGATGTTGTTACCGGCTAAGACTATGCATGAGACTGAGTAAAATCGCCTTTCATTAAACTCCCCTTAACAATTTTGCCGCATTTCCGCAGTTTATAAATTTGCATGCCTATACGTGTTGTGAACACAATGACTTAAACATGCATTAACTGGTTTATTTAAAATTTAGAATACAGCTTCCGCGCTCATTGTAAAGTGGCGACGGTTTTAATCAAATGCATTGCACGCTGGTGCAAAATGTATTCTTTCCGTGTAAAAGCTATCTCCTCTTCGCTCACGTTAAAGCGTTATCCAGTGACAGACGTCTACCCTATGACGGGTGTAGGGCCAGCCCAATTTCACAGTGTAACTTGAGACAGTGATAGTATATTTCGCTAATGATTAAACTGTACCACACACTGGGACGAATACATTTAGTATAACAAAACAAGTACATTTATTTGCGGAATTATGAATTTAAAATAAGTTTAACGATTTAATCAAAGGTAAATTTAATTAACTTTATTCTGCACCTATCAGGGTCAGGGTTGCGGCGGACCACCAAAGTAAGCAAACCAATATAATGATGAAGCGACATGACCAGGACTCTTTTGATTTCTTTTGGTTACCCTAACTAAGTTGAAAAAAGTGATAATTATTTGACCAGGATGATGAGCATATTTATGTCAAAACGATCATTCAGCTGCATGGGGTGTTGCTAGATACTCAGATTGTTCTATTTATATTATATTTTATATGCTGATGTTTTTTTTTTTACATATACATGTAATTTTAAACTATAAGCATGACAAAAGAGGATCGTTAGACTTACCTTCCTCAGCAAAGATGACTGCCTGTGGCGCGTGTAAGTGATCCACCTCCCTGGAATCCGGCTCGTCACCCTGGGCCAACAATGAGCTCTTGACCACCTTGGGGAACTCTGGTAGGGGTGAGTTTGGCACTTCCGGAGGTTTATCCAGTCGGAGAAGCCGGAGTATCCTCTCTTTAATGAGCTCTGTATGCATTTGTCTAAGAGACTCCAGTATCTCCTCCTCTGATGGTTCACCGTGTCCATGTTGAGAGCTGGGTACAAATGGAGTCGCTTGTGTAATGTTCATCAATGAAGACTCGCCTGACTTATGACTCCTAGAAGTCTTTTTGTTCTCATGCTCACCAGGAACATGCTTGTAATTTTTACGAATGCTTTTGTTGCTTCTTGGTCGGTTTTTATCCCTGTTGCTAGTTGAGGATATACGATGTTTTAGCGAGTCACTGCCCGTCTCTAAAGGAATTTCTTTTTGATGATGACGGGGATGGACTTCAAAGTGTGAACTTTTTTTCCTCTCGTGTTTTTGTTTCTTTGTTCTCTCAAAACGTTTGGACTTTTCCTTATGTGCCTTTTTGTTATGCCGTAGGTCATGTTTGGGATACTTCTCACGTACATCCAGTGACGGAGTGGTTGTGGATCTACGCCGATGTTCCTTTTCTGTTTTATAAAGATCATATTGCTCTCTCTTCTTTGCTCTTAAGTCTGTAAATTCTTTGAGAAGATCTGAGATTTGGTCTAGGCCGTCAGCAAGCGTTGTGTCTCTGTTACTTGAGTTTTTTGGATTGTAGCTGCTTGCCACTAGTTTATCAAGGAACGGTCCGTTGTCGGGTGTCCTTGTCACATCATACATGCTGTGTTTCTTAGGGGAACGATTCATGTCGTCATTCAGGCGGGGAAAATTAACAGCATCGTTATCTGAAAAACCTATTATCAACAGAAAAAATACAAAACTCACACTTCTTAGTTGACTGTCCCTAGACATCGCTGTTCACGAATCCACAGTGTATCGCGACCTGACCGACTTCACAGCCCGCCTCTTCAACCAGATGGCAATATTGAAAACCCGCTGAGTCGATTTTTTCCCCCTTCTTTACAGACTGGTGGCTTGGTGTTGTCCCAATTTTTATTTAAAAAATTCGAATGTCAACAAACTGGTTGTTAAGGGTCCTGCAATATGATTCCTGTGTCTAGCAATGCACTCTACTTTTGTGCTATTAGAAGCAGGCGTGACAAAACATAATTATGATCAGGGACGACTCGACGCTTCCAGAGTAAACAGATAGTCAACGGCTTTCAGCAGATTCACTGAGCTAGAAACCGAGATGCCACTTCCTATATATGCTCAAAAAGTTAACAAAGATGACGTCAGTAATTACGCGATTGACGAGTGTTATTTTATAATACTGTAGTCCCTACAGGTCAAATTTAGCCATTTAATTAATAAGGTGAACATACTCATGTCAGTTAGTGCAGGAAGAGAGCTAAATGCAATATATTAATGTCATTGAAATATAATCAACAATAACACGGTTACCAGGGTTACATGAATGGTATAACATTTTAGCATATAAATACTATTTAAAATGGGAGACTTCTGTTGTTATTGATTGTGAGCGAGTAACATCGGATCTTACGGTATTTTACTATGACATCATACACATGGTAGATGGAAGATACTAAATATTAAATTTCATCAATTGATCCTCGTGGTCTGTATACTAATTATAAGCTTTAAATGACATCAATTAATCAAATAGAATTTTGTTTTCAATCTAAATTCAACTGTTTTATCCTGTTCATCTTTATGCCACATGCTGCTTTTCTTAATAATTATTCACTTAGAATGGGCTTTATTATCTACGATGGCTGTACCGGGGAGGTGTATTCAGTGCAAATAAGCCAGGCGTGTTTAGGGAATAGTTAAGTCCGATTTTTGTCAGGAATCTTTGTTTATTCTTGCTGTTTGTTAGTATTGTCTATAAAGAACAAATTGTGAGTGTATGCACAAACGGCTGGGCTGAGGCGAAAAATAATTCCGTATTATGCAATGGAAGCAAAGTGTGCTTCTAACGGAAAATTTGTGAGTACGTTTTATGTAGCTATGGCTTCTGTCGAAAGGTACGCGGCCGTGGCTTAGTGGTTAGCGTGTGTGCCTACTAATCCTTCTTCGATTTACCGTCCATGGGCTCGAGTCCGTTTGTCGACCATCAGGTATATGAGTGAGTCATACTATGTGGCTCCGGCAATCGCGGGGGTGGTTTTTACGAGGCTTCCTCTCGGTTTTCCACCGTATTTAAGAACAGAACAGTGTGAAATGGACGATCCATCGTCATAAAAGTGAAATACCCTTGAGTACGACGTTAAACCCCATTCAAATAAACAAACAATCTGTCAAAAGTATTTGGGTTCAAGAAGGTAATATACATCCACTTGACCCAATCACTGGAGCCATCAGACCTCAAGCTGTATAACTTGGTGTTTATTTCATTATTTGTTTAACATTTTCCGATTTAATTTGACAAAAAGGGCTACTGAAAGGAGCAAATTGCTATAGCATAGTAGGCCCGATAGAGATAATGCACCCTGGAGTAAGGCGAATGCTGTAAATATAAAAGAAAGCGATAGTTTCCTTTTGGTCATATATATATTTGGTTTATCATAAAACCATCATTGGGAAGTGTTTTTTGCCGCTTGTTGCAATTTTTCTCTCTTCATTTATTCAAAATATAAAGGCAAGTAAGACATCTGATTAAAATCCCCGCCGTCATACCTTAATGGTAAAAGGTATGCATTAAAAAGCTAAACGAAACATAATTACAAGCACAGAACCTAATACATGGTAAAATAAGACAAAGTATACAAGTTTGCCAGAACGCCGCGCCTGGTCGGGCTTCGTTTGCCCCTTAATTTGCCCAATCGTATTCTCGCAAGAGTTTCCATAGTGGACGAGGCTAAGATAACTCTCGTACGCTATGCCAGGCCATCGCGCATTAATTTCCGCCAATATTTGAGGCGACGTGTGCCAGCAAATAACAGACCAGCAAATAAAACAAGTTCAAACATCCAGAACAAGATTTTCATATGGTTACACCCAGATTAGATTGGTGCTTGGTGTGTATGTTTCATTCATACTTATCGGGCCTCTTTAAGATATTTATAAATATTCAAATTGATATATATATAGATATTTATTAACATTCGCCTTTGGGTCTCATTGCGCGTTCCGGATAACTTTTCACACAACCACACTGATCATAATCCAGTACGATCTTTTCGCCTACGAAGTTCAGATCTGAAGCCCCTTTTTGGGCAATATAGCCTCCGGTTACAACAATTATATTCAAAACGTTGTATGGAGAAATGGTCATATTGGACTACGATTTAGAGGGCTTGTGTGTCAGACACCGTTGGCGAAGGGTTGACCTACAAATTAATATTTTTGGAGAAAACGAGCGAAAATTTGCCGGGCGAGTTCTTAAGTTTCCTTTCCATGAAAAGATCGGATATGCCCATAGCCGTACATGCTGTGCTACCCTTAGCTAAATGTTCGAGGGAATCTATCGTTTCATAGTACGGAGGTTTCGAGTTCTGACGTAACAACTGCAGAAAGGCGTCCCTTTGCGAAATGACGCCATTGCTCTACGGCAAGGGCCAATCCAAAAATTCGAACATGGGCGATATATGTGATTTTTTTATCTTTTTTTTTAAGATACACTAGACACAATGACTGGTATTTTACATATCTGCAATATTTCTTTTCTGGCGGGTTTCAATTTGATTTTTTGTTGTTTTGTTTTGTTTTTGCAAAGGGAGATAACTTAAACATATCAACCCAGGTGAGAAATTCATATAAAACTTTATTTAAAAGTCCTGAAAGAAAGAAGGAGTTTGATTATTGTGTCTATGGTATCTAAAAGAAAATCAGATATATCTTTTGAGAGGTCGGTGATAGCGGCTGATCAATTTCCAACTTCCACCACGGGTTGAGATAAGACGAAGGAAATTAGCCCTATATACATTGTGCTAGGGCAGGTTGCCCTACCTCGCCCTAAAGTGCAAACGTCATTTAGCAATAGGATGTCAGGCTATTTTCGTAACTTCAATATATTCGAAACCTCCGTATTAGCCTTAATAGATGGACTTTACAAAAACATTATGGATATTTCACGTGACAAGAATCCACGTGATAATTAATGTTATCCTTAGTTTGTATTTGGCCGTGAAAAAACGAGATGACACAATATGTTGGCTATGTCAAATTAGGTGACAAGATAGTTCACATCAACGACTTGATCAACACGCGCTGAAAGAGTACGCACACACGAGCAAATCTAGAGTAAAGGAAATGTAGTACAATATTCAGTGATCCAGTCTATACGAACGGACTAAACTTCTAATTTTTTTTTAATGAATGATAATAAAACACGTGGTATCCTAGCCCGGTTAACTAGACATGCCTATACGCTGGGAACAATCGGATGTTGACGCCGGCCCTTAAAACTTAGTTATAGTGACATTTTGAGAAGTAAAAATCGGTCCTACTGAATATGCTTGATATTCGGCCTACGAACCGTTTCACTCTAACGCCTACAGAACTTGTTTATTTGCCACAACAGCGTACTGTTTATTTGTCAGATACTCTATTTGTAATCTGTTCCTTTCCAACATAGCTTGTTTACTTGCCACATAGCATGTTCCCTTGCCACATGACATATTTATAGCCCGTTCCCTTGCAACATAACCTGTTTACTTGCCACATAGCCTGTTTATAGTCGGTTTACTTGCTACATAGCCTGTTCGGTGGCGACATAGCCCGTTTATAGCCTGTTTACTTGCTACATAGCCTGTTCAGTGGCGACATAGCCCGTTTATAGCCTGTTTACTTGCTACATAGCCGGTTCAGTGGCGACATAGCCCGTTTAAAGCCTGTTTACTTGCTACATAGCCT
Source organism: Mopalia vespertina (assembly GCA_030265115.1). Taxonomy (NCBI): domain Eukaryota; kingdom Metazoa; phylum Mollusca; class Polyplacophora; order Chitonida; family Mopaliidae; genus Mopalia; species Mopalia vespertina. The sequence goes on along the minus strand of JAQQZZ010070779.1, from coordinate 2,458 downwards.
GTTCAGTGGCGACATAGCCCGTTTAAAGCCTGTTCACTTGCTACATAGCCTGTTCAGTGGCGACATAGCCCGTTTAAAGCCTGTTTACTTGCCACAAAACCTGTTCATTTGCCACATAGCCTTTTTATAGTCTACATGTTTACTTGTCGCATAGCCTAGCTGTTCACCTGCTACATAGCCTATTTATAGCCTGTGCATTTGCCACATAGTCTGTTTATAGTCTTGTTTACTTGCCACATAACCTGTGCATTTGCCACATAGCCTGTTTACCTGTCACATAGCCTGTTTAAAGTTTGTTTACTTGCCACATAGCCAGTCCGTTGCTACGTAGCCTGTACAGCATGTTTACTTACCACATAACCTGTTTATAATATGTTTACTTGCCACATAGCCTGTTTACTTGCCACATAGCCTGGTAATAGCCTGTTCAGTTGACACAAAGCCTGTTTGTAGCCTGTTCAGTTGCCACATAGCCAGTTCGCTTACAAATACGCTAGCTAATCAGCGGCTATTTATACATACAAATCGTTTTGGTTAAACCCGCTGACAAAATGTGTGGTTTGTGCATATGATGGCCAGAAAGGGGTGACTGCAAAGGGCGTTTCAAACTGCTTTTGTCGTCTCCAAGGGCGTGGCCTGTTTGTCGGGAACCAATCAAAGTCTGTGTTAAGATTTAGACTGGAAACGGCTAATAGAGGATTATGATTTGATCTTAAAAAGTTAGTCTTATTTTGGTAATCCTCGACAAACGGGCGAAGTTTTTGTCCAGATATGTGTTCTTTTTGCGTGTGTACGACAACTTTCAACTGCTTCTAAAATAATATTATATATATATAATGCTGATATATATTTTTTAAAATTAAAACAATGGCACAGGGATAATAATTTAAACGAATAATCGCCTCATGCTATATACATATATGTTTATTGTTTGTTGATCATTTTAGAGGGGATTTGTGGGCTTCGTTACAGTTTTAGAGTGTGCGGTTGGAGGGGGCTTCCTGTTGCCTTCAAGGGGAACAGAAAGCCGATCTGTTTGGGATGTCTGTATTGCGTCCTGTGATTGTCCTGTATTTGTCCCGCTATGTCTTTGTTTGTTGTCAGTGGCGTCGAGGGTGGTTAAGGTTCCATTCACCCATTGGGTTGGCACGCCGTCATATGATTTAAATAACCTTAAGTACGGCGTTAAACCCCAATAAAACAAAATCCAGAATTAGGCGCCGGTCAGCTCATTATAATTAATCCCAAAATAACAGGCTTAGAAGAAAGTTAAAATTCAGGAAATGAAAAGAAAGTTAAATATTTTTTTTGTTCACTGTGTTTTTAAAAGGTGTCTATATATACTGTGGGTATAAGCGAGATGTGGTAACTGACAAGAGAACAGGTTATCTGGAAAATCAACTTGCTATATGTGGGAAGTTTCGCATATTGATTTGTTTTTCTCTGTTTTATATATCTCCACAAAACTCATCTGAAATATTTAATTGTTAAGGAACTTTTGGCATTGCGTTTAAACATGGTTTGATGCTCAAAACGTCGTGATCTCAATGAAATCTTGATACAACTGTAGATTCCTTCCAAGAAATTATATCCGTCAAAGGTCGTTTCATGGGAGTTCAGATTTCCCTACTAATGTTAGTGCATTTGACTAAAAATATAATACGATATTAGTTGTAATAAGATACGGAAGGAGATAGGTGCCAAAATTGTGTAAAATGCGTTATATGCTATGTCACTTGAAGCCATTCTAACTCGTTCGACTAATTAGTTGTGCATGCATATGTGATCTAGGCGTGTTGTACCCTCCCCCGCCCTTCCATAGTTGGAAATGACTTATTTGAACTGTACATCTAAAGCTACGGGCGAATGGTTTCGAGTATAGCAACTGAGAAAAAATTGGTGGCCATAGATTTGTTTAATACGTCTTACATACATTTTCCAAGTCCCCGAGATGTCTAGCACATTATAGGTAAGATATGAGGGCATGCATACCCTTTGAAAATTAAAATGTAGGGCACTATTTTAAAGGTCAAAGTGACATGCTGAATAATCTAGTTGGGTCGGCAGCGGTTAGTCACTGTTTGGGCCTCTGGGTCACGTGACTGATTTCAGTGGCCGGCAACTGGCCGTGGACAAGAAACCCTAGCATATCCGCAATGAAAATAAGGCTTCCTTAAAATAGGCTAATAAATTGGCAATACATTTCAAAATCAAGTTTATGGTACAATAACAAAATCTTTTTTTTTTTTGAATTTTAAATAGTTAAAAACAAAATGAAAACTAAAATAATTCATGAGCCAACATACTGATTGATCATATAATAATTGATACATACAAAGAGGGGGTGGGGGCGGGTATTCGGTACCCTCCAGTTAATCACCCCCCACCCCCCACATGCATATTACATGCCTATATATTAATTATGGGAAAAATGCTCCTGGCTTCTATTAAGATAAAA
>JAQQZZ010070778.1:0-39655 GCA_030265115.1 Mopalia vespertina | reverse complement strand
AGACCGACCCATAAAACGACCACTCGACGTCCGTTTTCATGTCAGAATCAATCTTTTCTCAGCAGTTCCACACACGCCCAAAAATGTCTTCCGCGGTAATAAGGTCATGCGGATTCAACGTTATTTAGTATTCAGAGGCAGACCTTATTTCTGTAGTTTACTTTTCATAGGGCTATATACCTCGTATATATAGTTTATTGGATACGAATTCGCTTCTAGGAGGAATATACATTGTGCTAGTGTTACTGTTGTTTCATTACCACACTTAACGATTATCAAATTATTCCTGTCCTTGTACTTATAATCATAAAATAAACGAGCTTATTTGTTACTTATTCACCCATACATCGCTAATATATGTGATGACTTATAAGTGAAACCGTAAGAGCTCCCACAACTTATGTATCAGTATGCGTACATGTACGAGTGTGACAGCACTTGTTAAGTACGAGTGTGGTTGCCAACAACAATCTTCAATGGCGGCAATCCGCATTCTGGCAACGCACTGTAAACGAAACGCAAACTTTGTGTTTGGCAGACCAATTAACACTTTGACGTTATTATTACATTAACTTTTCGTGAAAAATAGCGGCTGATCAATCTTCAATCAATTATGGACGAAAGGCATTGGTGGATTGCAGGAAAAATCCAGGAGAGTTTTCATGTTGGCGGACTAGACAACCCGACTGTGTTGGAAGAGTTTATTACAGATGAATCCACAAATTCGCAAATAAACTCATTTCTAAGAGCTGGTGGACCTTGCAGATTGTTTGTATGTGGGGAAAAACCCGAACATGGACCTCTCACAGTTCATGATCTGCATGTCACTGGGACGTTGGCCTCCTTGAGAGACGCTAATTTGTCAAATTTGACAGTGTTGTATTTTTTACGCAACCAAACTGGCAAGGATGTGGACCCTAGTAGAATGGAACGTGATATGTTTTGTGGGGAACTGAAGCATAATGCAATTGACACTTTGACAAATTTATTATCAGAAATTTACATGCCCCTTATTAAAGTCCAAAAAGAATGGGGTATGTGTGACGATGATGCTCACCAAACATTAACACACAGTATGGATAAATTTATGACAGCTCTGAATGAATCGTCAGCATCTGTCAATACATCAAAACAACAGGTAATGTATATTTCACACTTAAATAAATACCAGATATAAACTATGATAATATTACCTGTAGACATTAAACTACTTATATAAGTGTCCTCATATATATGTCCTCATATATAATATGTTTGTCTGAGATACATATGGTGGAAAACAGAGAAGAAACCAATAAACAGTACTGTCCAATAATGTTTTGTAATCTGAACGCTGTGATACATTTTGTATGTCAATTGCGACCTTAAATAGTCCAGCAGACGAGTTTAATAAAAGTGGAACATCTTGGTCCAAGTACATGTTGTCATGCCGCCATATTCCTAGCCTGGCCCCAGTCTCACAAAATGCATCATGCTACTCGAGATTCCACTGTAGGGCAATCACACGATTATAAGCCTTCAAACTCAGTAGCTAGTGGCATGGTAAGAATCTGAGTTGCCGACAAAGGCCATCATAGGAAAAGGGTGCAGACCTAATCACAAACTACTACTGAAATGGCTACGGTGGCAGATCTTGTTTAACTTAGGCAGACTAAGAAGTGGACAATTCCTGGTCATAAGCTTACACTACAAAATACACTGGAGTGCAACGTTAAAAGCACTTCATCAAACAAGCTAACAAATTTAACTTTCAATTGTTGTGTATTTTTTCTTCTGAAGATTTTACGACATCCGGAGAATGTTGTTGCCAATGATTTTAAACAACAAAGAGCTGCAGTGTTGGACCAGCAGTTGATTGGGGAATACGAGGAACTGGTTGCAGGCTGGATGAATACCATTGAGGGTATCATACTAGAAGCTGTTGATGACAGGTTTGTTTATGAAGACTGAATCCTACGGACTTGCTATCCAAATTTTCTAGATATTTTTTGCTATATACATTATTACATTACATTTAGTTTGAACAAAATATTCAATTAAGAATTTGAAAAAAAGTTATAAAAGAATTTAAAAAATGTTTTAAATTAATTGCTATCTGCAAATCCCTAAAGAGATACTATCAAAGTGATAGGAATAAAATGCAAGATGAAGATACATGATGTGTCAAATGTCAGTAATTTTGGTTTCATTTAAACGCAAAGGTAATAAAGAGGTCAATTCAATAAATTAGAGCAATTGCGGCACCAGTGGCAGAATATCAAGCCTTTATTTTAGCTGGTCAGATGAATCATCGTTTATATTTATTTTTTGGTGCTGAAGCCAAACACTATATAGTCAAACACTATAATAATAAGGAAGCTCATTGTACAGGGATTTCAGATTGTATTATTGGGGCCCTAAAAATTCTTTGACTTGTCAACGCTACAACCTTTTTTATTGACCAAATTTTCTCCACTGCCTCTTACAGTTCACAAGAACATCTGGTCCCCTGCATATCTGTGAGAGATACCGCAAACCAGCCTTTTTGTTTTTTACTGTTCAGGTATCCCCAACATATTGAGGCTGAAAAAAAGTTCTTTAAAAGTGTAATTACCAGCTTATGATATTTGAACACTTTGAAGTTTGATATATTTGCATGTTTGCATGCGGAACATTCATGATGAAAAAAAAGGTTAAAATTAATCATACATTTGTATTTGATTTTTAGGTTTATTGATCCAAACGCTGGACCTCTATCAGAATTAGACCGCTGGCGAAGAAGACAACGATTACTGACAAGCATCACTGAGCAACTCAAATCCAAAGAATGCAAAGCTGTGATCAGTCTGCTTATCACAGCAAAGTCCCGTCTTCTAAAGAAATGGAAAATCATTGATGCTGGGTAACAATAACTGATGCTATTCAACCATTGTTAACAATTTTCGGATGTCTAAATATCATCTCTCAAAATCACCATAACATTGAATTCTATATATACACTCTAGTAACAAATACGATGTATTTTAGAGTCTTGTTTGTATATGTATTATATCAAGGTAGATTTATTTTATGTGTTAAACTATTCTAAAGATCACTTGAGTTTGTGTGTCTGATTGGGGTTTTATGTCGTACTAAAGGTTATTTCACTTATATGATGACGGATTGCCCATTACACATGGTTCCTTGCTTAAATATGGCTGGTAACCGGCAGGAAACCTTGTAAAAAACCCACCCCCGTGGGACAATTGCCCAAGCCACGATATGTGACTCATTCTTATATCGTAGATCAACAGATGGACTCGGTACATCAAACTGATCAAAGCCAGAAAAGTAGTTTAACACTAAATTATCACAGGGGTTAAATTTAAGCTCTGTGAACCAAGCCATGACTTATGTGTTTAACTGCTGAACCCTGTTCAATGTCGCACAGATATTAAATGGGTTCCAGGCTGTCTTTCACCTAGGTATGAAAGTGATTATTATTATGGGTTTTTTTTCACCTGGTCCTCCACCAAATCATGATATTGCAGTGGTCATTGAGATAAATATTGTTAACTTCAAGCAGGGGTAGAATTTGAAAAAAAAATTAGGGTGCACACTGTGCACCCACAATTTTGAATTAGGTGCTCAGGAAGTGTGTTGGGTGCACAATTTTATTGACACTATGATTTGTATCAAGCAAACATGATGAGAGCCAATCTACAGGTAATTGATTAACTATATATAAAAAATATAAATGAAACTGAACAGAAATGTTTGCCTTATGATGAACTTGCTTTCTGTTAAAATGACAAACAATCAATTGATACTCAATGGTAACTTTCGTAACTCAAAGGGTAGCAAAAACATTTTTGTTAACCATAAGCGATTGAAATTGTTTCCATGAATTTAGGTTGAGTTCCCTGTTGACGATCTGGATATAATATTTTGGGGGCACTGCATGCATCCATATTTTAATATTGGATGCACAAAGCAAAATCTGTGTGCACCAGTGCATGAATGCACCCATAAATTCAAACCATGCTGTTAAATACCACGTGACATTAACATTTTTTAAACATTATTTCATCAAACTGGCAAAAAAATGTATACTAAATTAGTATTATTACACAGCTATTATCATAGAAAGGGTATGTTATTAGCTGGTCAGTAAGTTAATTAATATTCTTCTTGTTTTTATTAAGTAAGCTTACTTTCTTATAATTAATCATCATCATCTATTATTTTTAACATGTTTACAGGATTACTGATGCAATGAATGAGACCAAGGACAAAGTCAAATATTTAGAATCTCTCCGGAGATATTTAGTACAGCTTTATCAAGATGCCTCTCCACATAATGCTATCCAGTCAGCTCTACCGGGACTTGTCACCTCAATCAAACAGATGGATTCCATTTCCAGGTTCTACAACAGGACAGGATTTCTGGGTCTTCTCTTCACAAAGGTGACATTTACATATTTGGTTGACTCAAAGAAAAACAAAAAGATATATTAACTATTATTTTAGTTAGTATTCAGGTTCCAGGTTGGATGGAGAGAGTTTCCTATTGCCCTGGTGCTCTCAGAGCTAAGGGGCAGCACAAAATTTATCTGTTTGTGGTGTCTCTGTATTGCATCTTGTCACAGTTGTTATTGTCCTGTCATGTTTTCGTTTTTTTCTAGTTTTATCGAGGGTGGTTTCCTCCATCGATTGGGTTTGCAGCCATCATATGAGATAAATAACCTAAAGTGTGGGGCTGAATATTAAAAAAATAATTTTCATTGTATGCTTACATCTTTGCAGTTGCTGTCACCTTTTAACTTGATATGGCATGTACAAGTATTTAGTGGTACATATGTAACCTTTATTTGATCAAAAGGAAATATTCATCTTACATATCTATTCTGGAAATAGAATTAGCAAAGAAGTTTATTTTGACGATATGCGAGAGAAGACATTTGTCAGAGTTGATAGTATTAAACATTTTCATCACCAAGCATTGATAATTTCTACCAGTCATTCTGCTGCATATTGGATCCTTGAAACACATTTTTACATGTTCTATACAACCACATAATCACATACCATACTGTTGTTGTAGGTGACCAACCAACTTGTGTTGATGTGTAAAGATTACATAAAAGGTAACGTCAGTTCAGGAGATGGTAATGATTTATTGTGGGAGAAAGTAAGTGAAGAGATCAAATCAAGGGACGTTACTCCTGCTACAGAAAGTCAACAAAAAACACCAAAGAGCCAAGTAGAAGTTAAGATGAAGGTATTTAGAAAGTTGCTTTATTATGATTTTTTTTATAACTCAAAAAACAAATTCCAGTCTCCTTTACCTCTACTATTAGACAAATAGCTGGCCAAATTGCCAAAAATCAGTAGGTCCCAGGGAATGGAACAAATTACCTATACCAATTCACATCAATGAATCATTCTCACTATTTAAATCAGAATTAAACAAATACTAACTTGAATTCATTCCAGTCCTCTTTTCATATATGCCACTTCTAGTTTAACTATATATTCTGTAAAATTCTGAAATACTTGCCACTTTATTCCACTGTAGGCCAATTTATAAAGTTATTGTGCTATTTATTTATTAGGCCTATATCAATTGGAATAGAACAAGCCATGGTTTTTACACTAATTCTTTATTGTTTTGTAATGTCATTATACGCTGAATAAATATCAAATCAAATCAAAATTAAGTTGTATACAGTAACAATCGTGAAGCATATTTCTTCCAATCAGTACTACGAATTATCAAGTATGAAATAGATTATTGTTTGAAATTAAATATTTATATGTTCTTTTGACAGCCCGGGAATCCAAGAGCAAAGGGAAAAGAGCAGCCAGATAATCGTAACAGTGAGAGTTTATTTGGACGTCTAAAAGCTTGCCTTACCCTCCAAAATGTGTACAGGGAATCTTTAAATTCTCTCAGAGATTCACTGGGAGCTTCTCACAATCTGTCACACTTTCCTTCAATCAGCAGTTTTGGTGATCGTGGACTGGGAAGCATCACTTCAAGGTTTGAAAATTGTGTAACAGTAATCCTTGCATATATTGGACTTGAGTTATTGATATGTTGACATTATATATTTTCAGAATTTGCACAGTTGTCTCCCTTTCATCGTATTTAAAGAATTATCTCCCTTGACTGTTAAGTTGTTAATATGCTTCAATAGTAATATCATATTTTGGGGGATGTTTGTGGCGTAATAATATTTTTTGGGTACTAAGAAAAAAATTTAAAATAAAAATAATGTCCAAGTAAATGTGATTATATTGGTAGTTGGGATGAACATATATATAGCAATGTGTGGGAAAAATGACATATCTTAAATTGCCATTTTACTGTTGATTGTAATGTAATGTAAAGACTGACCTGGACTAAGGCACATCTTTGCAGAGTCTTATCATGTTGTATTGTTGCTTCCCTTACTGTCAAGACATGAAGGGTTGGGAGGGAGCTTCCTGTTGCCCTGGTACGCTCTGAGCTAAAAGGCAACAGGCAGCAAATCTATTTATGATGGCGATGTATTGCAGCCTGGGATTGTCCTGTTTTTGTCCTGTCTTGTCTGTGTTTGTTGCTAGTGTTAGTGAGGGTGGCACCTTATTATGTGACTGATAGAACCTTAAGTATGGCATTATCCCCAATTCAAATCAAATAAAAAAAAGTATTACATTGATTCTCTCTAACTGTAGCACTGAAAGGCTATAATGAAAGAAATAATACTGTTTGTATGTGTTTGCTAAAGGTTCTGGTTGTTGTTTTTTGTTTTTTTTTGGCTAGATAACATGTTGGGGTATATTTCATATCCATTAGTACGCCTGACAGAAGAGAGTTTGCTTATATGTATTTTGCAGTTCAATTTTACACTTCTGATAGACACATTGTATTTTTACTGATTGACTTCAGGGCTTCATAGACGTCCAAAAATAGTTTTTTACTGAAAAAAAAAAATCAGTCTTTTTAGAGTCATATTAAATTTTTAAAATTTTTAAATTTTTCTATTGCCCAACTATTTATTTTTATCATATTTAAAAATTAGAATTGGAGTCTGAATTAAGTTTTTTTTTAAATAATGTCTCAAATTGAGTTTATTCTTCAGCTTATCTATTCATTTGGGGTAGATAACAACATCAAAAATATAAATAAATAAAACAAATAAAGGATAAATGAGTACAGTTTAATAATAATTATTTTGAGAGTAATTATGTACACAATTCAGATCCCGAGCAGAGAGAGCAGGAAGCATTCAAAATAGACTGGCAACAGGACCACAGGCTTCCAAGAAAAGCTCTTCTGTATTTGGAGATTTCTTAGGTCATGGAGTGTCCATGGGAGATGAGGAAGCCATTATGGGACACATGGATGCCTTTTGTAATCGCATTCGACAGTTTATTGAAGTTGTCAACACCATGTCACAGTACAATAAGTGAGTATTTTAGAAACCTGATTCATCAAATATAAAAACTACATATAACTCATGCTTAAGAAAATATAAAAGCTACAATGATACAGACCTAAGAAAATATAAAAATATCCATGACATTTTATTGGATGTTTTTGTTATTAAACTGTACACATTTTTAAGTATATTTTTAAACAGCACAAATTTATTATTTATAAGGATGACATCAACAACCAATGGACTAGTGAGACCAAGAGAGGAAGATTTAGTTATAGAGAATCACCAAGAACCAGAAGCTGTGCATTTCAAGAAAACAAAACGACGGGAAATGGGTGAGAAATGCAGTGTACAGATTGAAATATTCTGTATGTAACTGTGTTCTTTTATACAATATGTATATATATTATTCTACAGTTTGTAGCCTTGTATCTAACTTGGTTTATAGAATTATCAAAAGCTTGCTAATGTCGCTATATACTGTGAAGTGATATTCCTATAAACATTGAGTAAAGCACCAATAATGCAATCGGCCTACGGCCATGGTTTAGTGGTAGTGCGTGCGCTTACTAATCCTACTACGATTTACCGTTCACAAGATTGAGTCCATCTGTCGACCATCAGGTATATAAGTGAGTCACTTGATGTGGTTCTGACATCGCGGGGGTGGTTTTTACGAGGTTTCCTCCCGGTTTTCCACCATAATGAGGCAAGGAACAGTGTGAAGTGGACAATCCGTCGTCATATAAATGAAATACCCTTGAGTGCGATGTTAAACCCCAATCAAACAAACTAACAAATCCTCCTGATTTTCCACTGTAATTAGGCAAGGAGCCGTGTGAAGTGGACAATCCATCGTCATATAAGTGAAATACCCTTGAGTACGACGTTAAAGCCCAATCAAACAAACAAACAAACCGTTTTGCACCATATTTAAATAGAGTGACAAGAAGATAATCGTTGGTCATATATAATAGTGAAATATCCTTAAGTATTATGTTAAATCCCGCTCAAACAAACAAATCGATATAAGAGTGACCTCCCCTTTTGTCACGACCTATAATTTAATTGGGATAGATGAACATCTCTTAAATGACCAAGTATTTGTCTATACTTCAGTATTTCAGGCTGTCAACTTTTAGCAAAATGTAGTTCTAAAATTCTTAGTTTTACAAATAAGTGAAGTGAAGGCCCTTAAGCATTGCATTGAACACCTGTCAATCCATCAATCTGTTGTATGACTGTCTAGATTATTCAAACTTTTAAACCTTGTTCTCTGAACCCCTTGTTTAGCTCAGTGCTAGTTATTGCTTCCAATAGTTAACAGAACATGATTATATAGTTGGACTACCTAACAGCACTTAACTGAATCGAAACAATAAAAAATGTGTAAAAAAAAAAAGCGAGAAACGAATTTTAAAAAAAGTAAAATTGTGACAGCAGTAATCTGTTGTGACTTCTAGTAATGTAATAAAATCAGAAGTCCCAACCCTTTGGTTAAATACAGTAGGAGTACAAAGCCATCATATAAGTGAATTACACTTGAGCAGGGCAGTAAACCAATAAATCAATCAAAATTCCATATTGTTTTTACAGTCTTGGTTTTTGGAATGACACTCTAAAGAAATACTACATGTAATATTCATTAGCTAAATGCTGGTCATTTAAAATTTAGTATAATTTTAAAACAAAACTTAATGATCTACAAAATTAATAATTATGTAGCTACTTCAATGTGATGAAGGAAACTTTTCATGTCTGTTCATAGGCTTCAACTTTCACACAAATTGTTGCTTTACTAAAAAAACTTTTGGTTTGTTCAATGTGTTAATACTTTTAATTTCCTTTTTCTAGAGAAGATCAGCTTGACTGAGCATCACTATATAAAACCAGCCTTCATGTCTCACCAGTCTGACTCGATAACGAGTGAGGAATCTGTGAGGGATGTCCGTCATGTTCTCCTCTCATCCACCACTATAGACCCTGATGTGGGCAAGATGGAGAATCTCTTAGACCAGTGGTGTCTAGACCTCAAGAGAAATGTACTAGTATGTATCCTCTATTACTTGTGACGTAACACCACTCTGATTTACATTCATATTAACAATAACATTTCTTTGGTTGATATAGATAACATGTAAGTAGTGAGAGAGCTTTCTGTTGCCCTGGTGCTTTCAGAGTTAAGGGGCAACATGAAGCTGATGTGATGTCTTTGTATTAAGTCATGTAGTTAAGGCTTTTAGCTAGGATTTTAAAATAGGGTGTCTCACCTGGACCTACTGCGGGTGATTGGAGGGTGCTCTCAGAGCTTAAGGGGAACAGGAAGCCGATCTGTTTGTGGTGTCTGTATTGCGTCCTGTATTTGTCCCGTGATGTCTTTGTTTGTTGCCAGTGGTTTCAAGGGTGGTTTCCTTCACCCATTGGGCTGGTAAGTCGTCATATAAGTGAAATACCCTTGAGTACAACATTAAACCCCAATCAAACAAACAAACAAAACAACTGGACATACTATCCCGCCTAGGCCCTGTAAGCTTCAAGTTTCTAGATAGCTGCAAATGTGTTTAAATGGATTTCAGGCATTTCCTGAAGACTTTTTTCCACTTCAGAGAAGTTGTTAATTTTGTTATTTATAAAAAAAAAAATGGCAAAATTTGAGGAAAAATAACATTCATTTTTCTATAGTAAAAATGAAAATGTATTTAAGAGAATTAAATATTGATACATCAAATGAAAAAGAAAAACCCAGCTTCATCCCCACCCCCTCTGAACACCCTCTGTTAAGGTTCATTTGTTTTTATAGCCAGGGGCCGCAGGCTCCGGAAGCTCCAGCTGCTGTCCTCTGGCTAAGGGTAGTTCGTTTGAAGAGTAGCAATGCTGTCTTTACTTAGGGATTACAATATTGTAATCCAGATTAAATGAAATACCTTTGAGTACAACATTAAACCCCACTAAAAACGGTTTCATAATGTAGCTTCATTCATTGACACCTGGTCCATTGGTTATATTCAGACCGGCAGGATTTTGAACTTCCAGCCGGGAAAAAAAGTGACACAGCATAACCAGAAATGGGGTGAGGGTCCAGTTGCCGCCCAGACCCCCAAAGTTGTAATAACCTTGCATTGCCACAGATGCAGGACTAGGGGTAGATTAGTTAATATTTATACAGTCAGTCATGTTTACTTTATATAAAAACTAAATGAAGATAGGCCTAAAATGTAAAATATGAGTACAAGTTAGTAGATGATAACATTTTCTCATTTTTTGTAATAATCACATGTCAGTTGACTCATGAATGTGTTGGGGAATTAACTTGTTGGTAGAGCAATTATTGTGATACGTTTCTTTACTGTAGTGTATTGATATCCAGTCATCAGGATGGTATATGTAGCATATTTCCATGTAAAAGGATAGGCCAATATTGAAGATCCTTGTTGGAGATAATTAAATTGGACAAAACAGATTTAAAACATTTCTATCAAGAATATTCAGTCAGTTTTTATTTATTTTATTAGACGTGCAATGACAAAGTTTTTTTGTTTTGTTTTGTTGGCATTTTTAACTGTCTCAAGAGCCGTCTCAAGTAAAAAAAAGCCGTCTCATTTAAAAACTGGCCGTTTCAAAGACTACAAGACGTATTGCTAGGTAAAAGTCTGCTGTCTTTGTCCTGTCCTGTCTTTGTTTGTTGCATCCATTGAACTGGCAGGCCATCATGTCGGTGAAATAACCTTAAAGATGGCGTTAAACCCTAATCAAACGAGCAATACATGTAAGTGACTTTACTGACTACTGTTGTCAGTTGATATAGATTATATGGGGCATCAAGAAACTCATCTGCTGTGCTGTCCTTCATCTATTTGGCTGGCATGCCATCAATGTTAAACCTCAATCAAACAAACAAATCCTCATGCCTCTCTCATAACTAAGGAGCAACACGAAGCCGATTAGTTTCTTTATATTGCATTTTGTGATTGTCCTGTGTTTTCTCTGTTTGGTGCCAGTGGTGATTAATTTCAAATATTAGGCTGGCACTATTACATAATGTTAAGTATGATAAGCCAATGAAACAGTGAAATAACAGTTGGTATGGCATTAAATGTCAACCAAACTAAAATGAACAGGTCTTGATGGTCCCATGGAGCATTATCACGCCGAATATAAATCTGAATATTAAATATGTACACAGTTTTGGAAAGAATGGATACGTAGGATAATTTTATTGCAAATTGAACAAATATCGGCTGAAAAAATTCAGTGAATTTTTGGGATGTTTGTTCCTCAATGTAATTACTATAACTTTATTTAGAAGAATAGCCCTAGAACTGAAATATGTGCTTCATCTTCTTGTAATTTTGCTTAGATTGATTTATTGGACTTTTTGGTTTGTCAAGACATAAAAATCTAATAAAGATAAAAAGTATACCTTTCAGAAATCATTTATAAAAATCTGGGACCAAGTTTAAAAACACTTCACCTTTTGAGAAATAAACAAGTTCTGCCAAAATCTGTGACCCTGTGAATAAAATTAAAGGCTTCAATTGAGCTATTTTAAATTAGAATTTTATTTTTTAATTTGTCAATTATCCGCTTTCATTTTTTAACTTTAAATAAAAGGAGTAAAACCAAATGTCCATTCTGAGCCTAAGCTGTCCAGCAAGACCTTAATGCTTCAGAGTACTTCAGTCTTTACACTCAAGACCAAAATACATACGTTGGTAAAATGAGGGAATATAACAGGCGGTGGATGAGCGGATTTACACAGAATGAGCTTGACTTACATCAAATAAGAACTTACACAAATCTCTAGTAACTTTTCGAGATGGATTGTTCAGCAGATTTTTGAGCCTATAAACATTTTGATAATTCTGATTATATTTAGGTATAATTTTATCTGTGAATCTTTAAGCTCTATGCAGAAAAACAGTGTATGATACTTGTCACCGAAATTTTGATTGCAAAACTTACAAGCAGACATTAGTCACCAATCAATCAAGTAAGTGACAAAAAAAATCTATTCTGTCAAGAATTATGCATGCATATCAACCTTTTCCTCTTCAGGCTGAGTATGGACAATCAAAAATAAGAATTGTTGAGCTTGGGAGATTAGAATTGATTAGGGAAAAAGCGAAGTAAGTATAAATTTGAACAAAATAGTATGCAAAGAAAAGGGGTTATTGGAATAAGCAATCAGAATGTGTATATTAACTGATTTTTTTGTTGTATTTTGTTGTAATTTTGAGAAAAAAATATGTTAAATGGGGTACAAAATACCATATGAGTGGAATACAAAATACCATATGAGTGGAATACAAAATACCATATGAGTGGAATCTAAAATACCATATAAGTGGAATACAAAATAGCATATGATTATTTTGCTGATTGTAGTTCCAGTATATACAGATTATAAGTAAAGACAAGAAAAGTATAAATATGAAATGATAATAAACATTATAAGCGTTATTTTCTGTTTCCAGGCACACATCAGAAGTAAATAACTTACAGAACGAGATTGAGAAACTGAAAGAGTTATTACATACTTATGAAATGTCAGTGGAAAAAAAAGACCAAGTTATCTCGAACCTTACCAGAGCTTTACAGAAGAATAAAGACAAGGGCGATATGATGAGAAAATTTAATGATTGGAAACTCTGTCACAATGATAGGAAGAGAGAGGTACATGTAATATGCTAAATATGACAAGATTCTGAACATACTGCTTTTCTCCATTTCTGATTAAAATGTTCAAGTGAAATGTAAATGATTGTCGTTAATAATACTACTATTTAAAAGAAAAAATTCAACTATTAAAAGATCAAAAATCAGGCTTAACTCTGTTCATGCCTGTTTTGCATGAAATCTCTGTACAACCGGACAGTTTTTGTTTTATCTTTCAAGCTGACCGATGTTATTCCAATAAACAAGAATCTTATCCTTATTAGTACTATTTTCTGAGGCAGTGATTTTGTCCATTTCAATAACATGTTTGTTGTTTGGTTGAGCAGGCGTTTGCCAGTAACTTAGCTCGCCGTCACTATGAGAGGAAACTGTCCCAGAAGGTATGGGCTGGCTGGCATTCTGTCATAGAAACAAAATGGAAGAGTCGAGTGGAGAAAGCTTGTCAGGTGAAATCCCAGGAGGTCTGCCTCAACCTTACAAATGAGTATGAAGCTAAGATAGCTCAGGTATGTTCATTCAACATGCATTATTACCATTGATCAGTTTCACACAGTTAGGATTCCAATAACAGATATATACATGTGTAATGATTCAATAATTCTGTTTATGCTGTTGTATTCACACACCATGTTCACATTTTTAATGAGAGGATATCAGCAATAAGGCCTGTTCTGTTGCAAGATGATGCATTTTTGTATATGTGAAACAATCTTTAACTTGTCAGTTATCTGATACATACTTAATTTTGAGTTTGGCAGTTAACCAATCAGATACATACTTAATCTTGAGTTATGCAGTTAACCAATCTGATACATACTTAATCTTGAGTTTGGCAATTAACCAATCAGATACATACTAAACCTTGAGTTTGGCAGTTAACCAATCAGATACATACTTAACCTTGAGTTTGGCAATTAACCAATCAGATACATACTTAAACTTGAGTTGGCAGTTAACCAATCAGATACATACTTAACCTTGAATTTGGCAATTAACCAATCAGATACATACTTAAACTTGAGTTTGGCAATTAAACAATCAGATACATACTTAATTTTGAGTTATGCAATTAACCAATCAGATACATACTTAAACTTGAGTTTGGCAGTTAACCAATCAGATACATACTTAATTTTGAGTTATGCAGTTAACCAATCAGATACATACTTAATCTTGAGTTTGGCAGTTAACCAATCAGATACATACTAAACTTTGAGTTTGGCAATTAACCAACCAGATACATACTTAATCTTGAGTTTGGCAGTTAACCAATCAGATACATACTTAATCTTGAGTGTGGCAGTTAACCAATCAGATACATACTAAAACTTGAGTTTGGCAGTTAAACAATCAGATACATACTTAACTTGAGTTTGGCGGTTAACCAATCTGATACATTCTTACATATACAGGCCAGAAATTGCGAGGACATCAGCTCATAGGAATATCTATAACATTGAATTTAGGTGGAACAGGGTGGAGCAGCGTTCTATAATAGTTTGCATGTGACAAGGGGTGGATTTAATCGATTGTACGGTCTATAACTCAAAACAATCCAAACCATAATAAGGGAGAAATTGAGGGTTCTATAAGAGCTCAATCTTCGTCAAAGACCTAAGGTTTCTATTTTATATCTACATCACTGTCAGAGTTTGAATTTGACTTTGTTATTGTAGCTGACAGAAGCTCTCAACCTTGCACGAGAGGAAGTAAGTCGTTTACACAAAGAGAGGGATCGTTATGAGGAGACCATGAAAAAAGCCTTCATGAGAGGAGTTTGTGCTCTTAATCTAGAGGCCATGTCAATATTTCAAGGTGGTGAGGAAAATGGAGCTGCGGAAGCTACAGGTAATCAACTCTTTTCAAAGATCTCTCTTTCTGCAGTCCAATGTTCTACGTCAAAAAATTTATAGCAATCTGTAGGACACGTGTGGATGTATAGTGCATTGGCTTTTTCTTTTCGACTGGGGATCAACCTAAGCTAGACACAGATAAAAAAAATATTGTGCAAAGCACCATTGATGACACTTCCCTTGTGACCTTTGGTTCCATCTGCACCAAGCCAGCAGTTTGTTTGGAGAGTAGCACTCTCTTTACTTAGCACTGTATGAAGATAACTTCCCAACTTTATCAAACCCCTAACATTTTATTGTTGTGATAGAGTTAACTATTGTTGGAATACACCACCATCATATTAGTGATATACGCCGGAGCACGGTGTAAAACACCAATCAATCAATCTGTTTGCCGTAAAACAAAAGCAAGCATTTTATCACTATTTTGTGCAGAAAATCAAACATGTTTTATAATTTTAAACACTAAGCTACGCAGACTGCAAATCCCTTAAAATGAATTGTCCGGACTCCTAGGACTACAGAGATCGCTAGGGAATTTAACAAGGTTTTAGCTATTAACGGATATACAATTTCCTCCTCTTAGTTACCCTTACTAAACACCCGAACATACCATAAATTAATTGTTGTACTGAAATAGTTTCTAGTTTAGTAAAAGGATATTGTTATCTGTTTTTCCCCTCCAGAAGACAGCCACCCAGTTGATGTTTACACTAGCAGTAACTTTGAGAGCAATGTGCCTCAGAAAGATTACAGTGTCCCCAAAACTATTCCACAAGAAGCTGTGTTCAGGGAGGCTCCCCAGCAAACACACCCACCCCCCAGAGTGGTAGGGGCAGCTTCACATCTCACGACAGGGAAAACTACAACAACGGTTTGTTACTTCATGTGCATCGCTAGCTTTTTATAATAGATGAGCTATAGAAAGGTTGCTTCACTTTCTAACTGATTGAATGAGTAGGAGCATATTGTTGCCCTGGTGCTCTCAGATAAGGGGCAACATGAGGCTGATCTGTTTGATTTTACTGTCTTGTCTTTGTTTGTGTCATTTAGGGAAGTTTCCTGTAGTCTTTAGGCTTCCACACCCTCATAGGAGTGATAATAAGGGTCACTCAAGGCCTTAGCCTTCATGATTTTACTAAATGCCAGTTAGCCAGGAAATGAGTACTCTTTTTGCCATGAGATCAAAGCCCAGAAACAGTTATTGCAAGCACCAGTTCAAAACAACAAAACCAACCGCCTCTCTGCCAATATGCATGAGCAACCAAGAAGTTATGGGGCCACGGCACAACTTGGATCCTCATCCATGTGGGCTGTGATCGTGTATTACTAGATCTACACTCCGTGTTTGCTTGAACTGTTCATTCTTTTTTTTGTTTGATGTTTCACAACATACAAAAAACAAGTGGATATTGATTACCTTGGTCTGATTTACCTTTAAGCAAATATACTGATATGATGCCTCTTTTATCTTCCTTATACAGACCCAAGGTAGAGTCTCGTCTACAAGAACAGTTGGTAAAACAAAGACTGTTTCCACTAGAATCACCTCCAAGATAAACACAGGCGTGTCCAAGATAAGCTCTGGTCCAGATAACCCTACACTGGCACCACCTATGAGTTCAGTTATGGTAGAGAGACACCAGCCAGTTGTCAAGGTAAGACTGTGCACCAACACTCCTATAGATACACACAGCGACTATGTTATTCATCACTCCTCCATAATATCCACTGATACACTACAGCAGATGTTTCTATTAAGTGAGAAATCTCCTGTATGGCACGCTGGTTGTATTCCAAATAACATTTTTGTAGCTTTCAGTGGGTGTAAAATCCAAGGTTTGACTGCTTCAAAGTAAAACATTGGATTTTGGGGTGTGTTAAACCACCCATTGGGCTAAGTATGATATTGCATTTCAGATAATATTTTTATTAAAAGAGTCTTCTCTCTTTTCAGCAAACGGTTGGACAGGCAACAGCAAGCAAATACCCAGTGAAGAAGGATGGTGTGGCTGGAAGCTCTGGTACCAGACCCTCTTCTGCTGTTCACAGAAGAATAGCTGGGCAGTCTGGAACTGTACCCACTCGCCCACAATGTGTCAAAATTGTAGACTAAAATAAGTGTAAAATGTTGTTTTTGATACTGTAAATACATAGGTTTTTAATTAACGAATACTCCGTCCAATTCATCTTGCTTTAATATGCAGTATATAATTAAAACTAGTAACCCTTGTACTTTGCTATTCTCAAATGTGATCAACAGCGTTTGATTTCAGGGAGTGTTAGTTATACTCTTGTACCTATAATGACATTGCAAAGGGAGGATTTGACACCATGTATCTTATGATTGGTAAGAGCTTTGCTCCTATACATATGTATATAATAAGAATTAAATTATTGGTATAGTCAACATGTTGGAAGAATGCTTACATTTGTTCCATGTTTTTTTAAAAAAGATTTTCCTTTAACATGTTATGTCAACATAACAGTATAAATATTATTACTGAAGTCCCCTTTTAGTCATTAGTTCAGTTGTTTAAGAGCTAGAATAACAGGCTGTATTTTAAGGATTTGTTTCTAACATATTTTTTTAGTGGCGCCCCTTTCCTACAGTCCTTACTAAAAAAGAAGGGGACTTCAGTTTGTAGATGCAAACAAATCATTACAATGTCCTAGCCGGCTGTGTGTATGGAGATAACAAAAGCCTTTTTTATACAGGCTTCCATTTACTATAGGGCTTAGGCTCCGAAAGCGCACTCGCTAACCACTACTTCGATGTACCGTTCACAGGGTCAAGTCCGTCAACCCTCAGGTATACGAGTGAGTCACAAGGGGTGTTTTTTTCCCGAGGTTTCCACCATAATAAGGCAAGGAGCAGTGGACAATCCGTCATCATATAAGTGAAACACCCTTGAGTAGGACGTTAAACCCCAATCAAACAAACAAAACCATTTACTATACTGTTATTGTAGATTTCAAAACGCCTTAACTTGAATTTCATGCAAAACATTCTGATTTGAGGTTAGTGATCGGTGTTAAAGCATAGGACAGCACACCTCAAATCAGAAGGCATTTTATGGAGTTTTGCTGATCTCAAAAAGTAGACTAAAAGATCCACCAATGCAGGTTATTGTTTTATTCACACAAGAAAATAAAGCCAATATACTTGCCTTGGTAAATTTATACCCAAGAGGGACTATATAAAGGTAAAATTTGTTATTCTTATAAAACGATTTTATGGAATGATAATGACTGGATTCATTTTCACGCTGATTAACAACAGTACACATTTTTAAAAATATATAAAACAACACTTTGTGATTATTAAAACAAGTTACTTATAGCTAGATGTCAAATTGGACACATGGAATATTAATCAAGGACGAGGTGGCACTTCATAACGACAATAACTTGGACCATTTACAGGTTCTGCTTGCAGGCCCCGTCTGTAAGAGAAATAAATCATTTAGAAGGTCAGTGCAATGTAGTCAATGACATGACTATACAACATAATATAGGTCCTCGAGTGTAACATAAAAACCTAATATTATGTGTGAATATCCTGAATTCGTGGTGCAGTGCACTGTACAATTGACGGTCACGTGAACCTTGAAAAAAAAATCTTGCATGGAAATTTTTTTCCGCTTTGGCATGCCATAATTCGCCATTAAACTAATTTATATTTTCACAGAAAGCTACCAATATACGAATTCAGTTACAAAAAAAGTTTAAAACTGCTCTAGGGGCATTGAGATGTTTAGAGTTTCGCTAATAGTCCTACAACCAGGATATGTTGTCATAGCAAATTTTCCTAAAATCTTGATTTAGAGTTCATCTTTTGTACATTGCTGCCCTCAAAAACTTCATTTTGTCAAATCTATAAATTTAAGTACGATCCTAGATTTCAGTCTTCCATGGAAAATATAAGACAACTCGTCTTTTCCAGGAAGACTGAAATGTGACAAGCAACATTTTTAGATTACACTGGTGTTATCTTTTTGTCTGATTGGGGTTTAATGAAGGAGTATTTGCCCAAATGGGTGAAGGATAGCCTGCGCGATGCCACCGAGACAAACAGATTGCCCCTAAGCTCTGAAAGCACAAAGGTCGATCTAGTAATATTAAAAAAGATGTGAATGTTGGATATCCTCTGTATCAAGTTAGCGTAGAAAGACTTACCGTTTCAGTCTACAGGTGTGTTCTACGATTCTCTGTCCAGCAGATGTGAGATCAGTGACCGTTTGAGCACTCCAAAGTCTCTCTGCCACAGCTGCCGCTCGAGGCCTGTTAAAAAAACATGTGAAGTCCTCTAATTACCAACATGCTGAGAACGATGTATGTCAGGAGGTTACATAAACAATGAATTCAGTCCTAGTGGGGACAAGCGATAGGCACACGAAGTCAAACGACAATCGGATAAGAAAGTACATAACATTTGCTATCTAACCCACTGGACAGATATTTTCTATGATTTTTTATCATCTTTAAATAATTTATCAAAGTTGAAGATAAATACTTCTCTCCAAGATTTCTCAGGGTGCAGACATCTAGTTGCTTTCCCTTTGAAGAAACCGCCTGAACTTCTCCGAATGGGTTTGGAAGTTTCGGTGATGACGGCCGGTAATTTGTAAATTGCACCATTTAGACCTGCAGACAGGACAGCTACACTGTCCCTACACATGGGCGTTTTTGTCTAATTTCAATAATATTTATGTGAAAATCATCCATATGGAATCAGGATGTCACAGTGTGCGGCCTTTGGATGCACCAATTTCACATCTAACCCTGATCAAAAGCAGTCCGATGGACTTACATAACACAGATTTCCCATGAAACTGTAGTCTAAAACGAACAAAAATTCTAGGCTGTGCTCTGAACACTCTTCCTGAATGTTTTGAGAAGAGTAAATTGCTTCAGTTCGGAATAAGTTGTGCATAGTTTGACAAATTTTAAGGAACAACAACATAGGTCATCTGTCGCATGACCTGCCAAAGCTGATAGAGAAGAACAGTCAGTTTTCTAGTTGATTTTTTTTTAACCCGACGTCAGAAAATCACAAATGAATATATATTAAATTAAAATGATAGCTGATTGAAATATATTTTGTTTAAATGTTGCCTATGTAGGCCTACTACAGTATGTGATCATATAGGAGTCCTAAAAATGACTGCTGTAAAAAATTCTTAAAAATCAGTGTGAGCACTTAAAAAGTTCATTATGCAAAATTTATTAATTTCTCTGGTCAGAAACGTACAAATATCTAAATCTAACAAAGACTTCCATTCCAAATTACTTGTTTATTTAGGAATATTAAATGTCTGATATAAAATAGTAGATTTAACATAAAGGAGGTGTGGCCCACAAAATGCCATTTCCAGTTGATATTATATATTTCACCACGGGGAATGATTTTTTTTTTTGTAAACCACATTTTAAAAAAAATATAGTTAATTTTCAGTGATATTCAACTTAATTCAAACACCCCACCTTTTTGTTTCTACTTTCAAGTCCGCTTTCCGAAGGGCTCAATTTACATTTTTGTTGATTACATGTATTTAGCTTTAAAAATACAATATATTGTTAATTTGTACATTTATGTATTTGAATTTAATTTTAAAAAAAACAACACTGAAGCCATCTTTATTGCCCGGGAATTCCCATGTGATATATTTTGTACCTCCTAGGAGAGAAGAGCTACAAGCCCAACTACTCGCCACAACATACTAGCAAGTAGAAAATGGCAACATCAACTAAAACTATTTACCTGCTTTTTCAATGGCTCCTAACTCGGAGTGAAAAAATCACAAAAAATTTTACCCAGCGAAATCTGAAAGCTGATATGCTATTCTTTGTATTGACATACGTTGTTAACCTCGCCAGGCCTGTGCTGTTCGGGAGAACGGTCAGAACCAGTTTACCCATTGTTATGCAAACTAAATATAGGAGGACCTATTTATAGGTTTCCCAAATTGTTTGCAGTCTTCATTTAAATTTGCATTTTGCTACTGATTTTAACAAATTTTGTCATCCGATAATCAATGAAGTTTGTGTTTTAAAGCAATTTTGCTTTATTTTTCAGCAAGGCACATTTATTGTATTTTTAAAATCAGAAAACCAGGGGAAAATGCAAATGTTAGGTTACCTCACAAAATTTTAGAGGACCGATCAAAATTGAGAGACCATCCTTTGTTAAAGAAGATCTAATAAAATTCATAGCTTGATTTAAAAATAACAGATCAAAACGCTTAACCTTATTTTAAACCCTGTATTCAGCATGTGTGGCATTTAACTGCCATCAAATTTTGATTTTATTAGATTAGGGTTAATCCAAAAATCCTAGTTTTTATTGAAGGATACTAAATATATTTACTATCAATGCGAGCTGGTGTGTTAGATTGACATGTCATGATGTGATCTTACTAAACGGTGCTTGTGTACACCAAATACTGTGGGTAACATGCAAAATAACCCCAAATACCAGAGGGGCATCTTTCATCAGCCTCTCGGGTCAATTCATTGGACGCTAGCATTTACGCTGCCACCCATGCATTCACAAAGCAAATCATATTACAACTAAAAAACGCAACGTAAATGAACATTTGACAAGCTTACCTGGGCATTGTAACCATATTCCTTTCGGAGCATGGTGGGGAATAAAATTGAAAGTAAATACTGGGTAGTGACTGACCATGGCCATTTAAAAGATAGCCCATAATGATTATTAAAACAAATGCAGTGCATGTTTTGTTTCTGCGATGACATATCTAAAAACCATAGCTGAAAATTGGCATCAAAATGCAGCCTGTTATAAATACAGCAAGTACAAAGTGAAACCAGCAATGTACAAATGAACTGTAATCAAAAGATTTGTTTGGTTTTAAAGCAAATAAAGAGCCAGAAACAGAAGAGGTGGGAAAATTAAACAGCCAAAGTTAAATCAAATGTCACTGAAAATGCATTAGATATTCATGTCCATCCATCACTGTACATCAACACTTAAAATAAAATAATTCATACACTTTCAGCTTCTATGCGTTGAGAGTGGTGCTATCTTTAAAATGTTTGCTAAGGATGAATATTCATGAGCTAATAACACATCACAAGGGGGTTTGATTGGGGTTTAACAGAAAGGTTGAGAAATCAAAAGTATCAGTACACAGAAAACAAGGTCAATCATCTTATGTCAAATCTAAACTAGCTCCTGACCACTGGGTTGTTGCATTGATCTGACATAATCATATCAGGGCTCTCGATGAATAAAATATAGGTGAGTGATCCACCACTCTCCTACATTTAGATTAAAGGTGAGCTGTGGAGAGTTTTTAATGTTAACCTAGTTAAAATAGGCAATGAAATTTAATCATACAGGCGAGTAGGCTGTCACTCTTCTTATTCTCAAATTGGGTGAGGACCAGGTGATTGCAAGTGATCACTCTCCTTTCATTGAGAGGCCTGCATATACTAAATGAACAAAAGGGATTTTTTATTAACCAATCAAAGCCAATCTCCAACTGTTGATTAGCCATTAACAAATATTTTGATCGTTTGATTGAGGTTTAAAGCTGTACTTCATTAAGAAATAAAGCATAACTCCTTCAAGATGTAGTTCTATTTTTATTGTAGAGAAAGAACTTTTTGCTTGCCTCCACCTCAATTCGAATTCAGGTCTCTGGCTAGTAGGGCCAGCTGTAACCTACTGAACTACAAAGGCTTATGGTAGAACGAAGATTATAGATAACGATGGAGTAAGACATCAACAATTGATGGTCAACCCACGCTTCGCAATCATTGAACATCATATGTCATGAGCTGACAAATCATGAGGATTCATTCCCAAACATGATGACTCATTATACACCATCATACCAGTGAGTGAGCTAATTTAGATCTGCTTTCAATCTGATCGGATTTGTTAATTGGGGTTTAACACTGTACTTAAGATTATTTCCCTCACATGATAACATGCTAGCCCTCTGGGTGAAGGAAACCACCCATGATGCCACTGGCTACAGGACAAATACAGGGCAATCACAGGACACAATACAAGGACATCACAAACAGATCAGCTTTATGTTACCCCTTAGCTCTGATGCACCATGATTGAAACAATTAAATGATTTGTTAATATTGAACCGATAATCTCTTGTCTCATTTAAGTAAGTGTTAAATCTATTGGAACTTAAGTGTTACAAGAGTTTACAGTAAGAAAATAACATAACAAAATACAATCAGCATGGCCTTAATTATTGTAACGGAAATGCAATATAAAAGTAAATAAAATGTTAATAAAGGACAAGTTTAAATACGGATGCAATCCAAAGAAGCTGGGGGAACTAAATAATAGTTACTTACCTGATATGTATTATCAAAGCTATCATACATAAATCTTGTGATTAAAGAAGTCTTCCCCACTGAAACACATAAAAGAAAACTGACTTATTGGCAGTTGGAAACGTTACATGTTTAGAAATCTGCCTGTTGAAAATGACAGGTGGACTGGAGTCTAGTTAAGACTATGCTGGCATGTTTAATATATAAGACAAGAAATCTTGCGAAAATTAAACTTCGGGGCAAGCCTTTGGAGACAAATTGCAAAGTTTTAGCTGTACTTTGAGAAATGATTCATTATATTAAACATGAATATGGACCCCGATGGTTATATTTTATGAATTGATCTAACCAACAAGATGTCAAGGAAGAAAAGGAGATGGTTTAAATCAATGTAAAGCCATACAATTTTTATATATATTGGAAGATTAATTGGAGAAATGAGGTATAGTTCGCTGAACTTAGGTTAGGAATAGCCTGACATGACGTCTTACCTTCCATATTTTCTCGTGGCCATTGTATTTGTCAGGTGTCAACGCCATAACGGCATGCCCTAAATTTTCACAAGGAATGGAGTAAAGCTGCACTGCACTGCCTTCGATCCGGTCATAAAAAAATCTTTATAGGCAGCTCCCAGCCTTAAAATAATCTCCATAAGTGCCTGGTAACGTAAGGTCTTGGTAACAGTCAATTCTGATAGTTTGTCATCACTTTTCCACTTGTTATACTGACCTTTTATTCCGATGAGTCAAATTTTGATTCAAAATATTTGGTGTGTGCGAATGCGCATTGTTCTGGAAACATGGCGAAGTGTTTGAAATGGAAAGCAGTTTTAACTGGATTACAAATAATCAGAAATGTTACGGAGACCTTTCGCAACCAGGCACCTGTGGATACTATTTTGAGGCCGGGACCTGCATAGAAGGATTCATTTTACGACTGGATTGTAAGCAGTGCAGTGCAGGTCATACATTCCTTATGAAAATTTAGGGCATGTCTTTATGGCGTTGATACCTAAAATATAAAAAGGCCACAAGAAAAAGGGGAAGGTAAGACGTCATTTAAGGCTAGCTTAGGAAGACTCGAAGAGAGTAGTTACAGATCTAATCAAAACTAACAAACCTTTGGGCATATATACTCAGACAATGGGATAAATGTAAACATTACGCTTAATTTGTAATTTTGTAAATACTATGTACTCCATTTGACACTCTTGTTCAGTGTTTGTGAGTTGTCAAGCAGAGGCTCCAATCAGATCCTTTAAGTCGGGGCCCAGATTCCGTCATCCTTACAGAAACCAACACCCTGATTTCACTTACCACTCTGTTCGCCTAGAAAGACTAACTTAAATTTCCGTAAAGGATTCCCGAACTCGCCCGTACTCATCGTGGAGACTTTCTGATATTCTACGTCCTTTAGAAAAGACAGGTTTGCAAATTGGTTGACTCAAAAAGGTAAAATTAGCATAGATTTAGTTTGCGATGACTTGTTTCGCCACGTTCGGAGCCTCGCTGTCATTTATTTTGCGCATGTGCACATCAGCCGGGAAAATGATGAGTCTCTTGCATTCCTATTGGTTGAAATCAGTCACATGTTACACATGAAAATGTCGACCGAGACGAAAGGGGAAATGTCGTCTGCTTCTATAACCTTATAAACACAAGTTTTTTTGAAGGTTAAACGTAAGATTTAAACTGCGTGATGAAGCATGGTGTTTATAAGACATTAATGACCCAGAATGTTTTTTTATTATATAGTTCGAAATGTATTTTGGCATGATATTTCCATGACAGTCTGAGCTAGCAGTTATGCCTACAGGCTGTCAATTTTTGTTGTTACTAAACTGCACTGTGGACACCATGGAGTCACTCACTGGCTCGTCATGAGTTTATTTTTAGCATTTTTGACACGGTAGATTTTACTGTGACTGTTATTGAATGACGATACAATGTTGACGTGTTAGGCTATACTTGAATTACATATAATACTATTACTTGTTGTTTACTAAACTGCAGTGTTGATTGTGGAACCCGTTACGCCCCTCCCCCTTTTCGATTGTTTGTTTGTTTGATTGGTGTCTAGAGTCCTCAGTCGTACTCAAGGTTATTTCATTTATAGGACAACGGATTGTTCATTAGTGTACCTTTCTAAAATACGGTGGAAAACCTTACGAGTGTCGGGGGCCACGTCGTGTGACTAGCTCTTATACCGGAGGTTGACAAACGGCCGAAGTCGAACCTATCACAATATATAGGGCTAGTCCTATGTCCCGCCTATTTCAACCCGTGGTGGAGGTTGGAAATTAATCTGTCGATCTCTCAAAACATATCTATGTCTTGCTTACCTGGAATATTACTTTTCTGGTAGTTTTCAATTTTATTGTTGCAAAGGAACATCTTAAAGTTGTCAACTCGGGTGAGAAATTCAAATAAAAACTTTATGTAAACGCCAGAAAAGAAAGTTTGAGTTAGATTAATCATTATTGTGTCTTTAGTATCCGCGAAAAATCAGATATATGTTTTGAGAGACCGACAATAGCGGCGGATCAATTACTAACCTCCACCACAGATTGAGATGTATACGTGTAGGCGAGACGTAGTGCTAAGACGAAATAATTAGCCGTATACATTGCGCTTAGTCGAACCCTAGTGCCAGTTAGTTGCTCTCGTACAATATTTATGAATTGTTGACATTTATTAGCAGGAGAGTGGCGATGTAAAAGGTAAAACCAAAAAATAAGTAACCACTGCAAACGATATTTTGTTCTTAGTTTGATTGATTGGTGTTTTACACCGTGCGTAGGTGTATTTCACTTATATGAAGGCGATGTATTCCAAAAAGTATTGGCACTAGCACAACCAAGATGTGAAGCGTTTCCATAATGTTGGAAAGTTAATTTTCCTCTCGAGCTAAGTAAAGACAGTATTGTTGCTCTTCAAATAAACTAGCCAGAGGGCTCCTAGTTCAATGGCTGTTGAAAACTTGAACTGGCAGATAAACAAAGACATACAGTTGCTCATTGTGAATGTTCTCTTTGATTTGAGCGGCAGAGCCCATGAAAATAAGCACCGTAATTAACTGGCCGGATTAAAGTAAAAATTCTATGTTTTGTGAAATCCGTTGTTTTTAAACTGCATAGATAATATATTAAAAACGTTTCGGTTGGGGTAATTTTTGCTTTTTAGTCACACTGTAACTCTCCTACTGACAAATGTCAACAATTATTAAATACGACAGTAGATTGACTGTCTAGGTTGTCTGTTAGAAAGTCGAACCCTTGTCTTTTACATCGAGGCAGGATCATTGGGCCAGGTGCGGGCACACGCGCTTTGGTACACCAAGTATTATTCATAGAGCACTTATCAGTTATCAGCCGATATAAGTTCAACTTTGAACGAGCCACAATCGACCTTACGTTTCAAAGCGTCTAAGCTTGTCGATTTTAGGAGGTTTCTTCCTAGTTTCTCACCTGTAATTATAATACAAAGTAAAAAACTGATGTCAAGGTCGTCATATGATAAGTGATGATGATTTAAATAATACTCTGTGTGCCAGTCCCATGGGGATATGGTAAGTGAAATATCATTGATTAATTATTAATGAATTCATTCCTATGCAGCAAAAATAAAAAGTTAAACATTTTTCATTAAAAAAATTGACTTGTTTTGTGGCTGCTAAGCAACCGAGTTCTGTTATTTGAGCTTGTTCTCGCATAAAGTAGTTAAGCTAATGGTTAAAATTACAACGGATGGCGTTAGAATGAATTATTAGGGATCGTTGTATGCAGTCAAACAACCATAAACAGTGCTGCTTTACAGAAGATATTATTCCACACTAGGACTGACAATTCTTGTAGCTTTATACTGCCATTACGCACATACACGTAGTTCACTCTTATCTTACAAGATAAAGCAGTGGGACTATTTAAATTCATGTACCCGATATACAATACTCGGCTTCCGTGGTTACCATAATGTAAAAGAGGACGCAAGGTGCTGGGGATTAATGGGATTATCACAGCAGAGTAGGCTCCCTTCTGTGGGATATTTGTCGTATGTCGAGGTGTTGTCTTACTGCAAGGATAGATCGAAGTCAAAATCTGTTTTTTCAAATTGAGTTTTTTTCAGTCCGTTGAGTTTTTGAATAATTTGACATCTTGTTGCCAGCATGCTGATTGAGATTTTATACTTTTTGATAACCATGACAGTTAAATGTTAGCAATAACAACAATTGTAAAGCGGACATTGTTGGGATAAAAAAAAAGGTGCCTCATTTTAAAAGCTCGGCCTTGATTTTTAAAAATGTTTTCTGACAGAATTATTTTGTTCTATTTATATGATTATTTTTTAAGGAGACAAAGATTTCTTGTGGGGGCAAGCAAATTTTTCTGTCTTCAATTTTTTAAAATATAATTTTCAGAATTATATTCTGTGTCGTATTGAACTTAGAAACATTGTTTTCCTCAAAATCAACACTGAGGTCCAGCAATACAATAGGGCTTCATATAGATGAAAAACTTTCATCTTCGACACATAATTACATGAAACCCAGTAGTCGTATACAAAGCGAACAACATAGAATGTGGAATAATATTAAAGCTTTATCGACCGGACAGAACTAGGCTGTATCCTATATATCGAGGGCTTAAAACCAGACGTTCATTTTTGGCGGTTTTGTATTGCACCAAGTGGTTGTCGCGTCTTCTCATGTTTTGTTGCCAGAAAGCGAGGTTGTCAGATCTTCACCCATTGGACTGGCACATGAGTGAAATGATATAAACCATGTGAAATAACGTCAAATAGTTAGTGCGGCATACCCCCCCCCCCCCCCCCCCCCCCCAAATCTGGCAATCTCCCCATTTTCCTTGCCACATTTATAGATTTTACATAATACGGCGTATACCAAATGTCTGGTTCAATGGGGTTGATTCAAGCAAGGTCACTGCCTCCATTATTTGTCCAATGAGAAGGACGCATTATATACCAGAGTCAGGTATCAGTAATATGCCGTCATATAAACTGACGCTACAGCTGGGTAGATTTCCGCTTCAGTCAGTGGTAACATTGTTTTCCACAAATATAGTCCTAGATCTTTTTCGCCGGAACAGTGCTAGAAACGCTTAAACCCTTGGTTAACCTGAAGGGCTCCTCATACATTCAGCCATCGTTCAGACCCTGTATTAGATTCCCAGTGTGACCAGATGTCATCGACCACCATGTCAGCCTCTTAAATTTAAACACGTTGGCATCACGTAATCGGAATAACAAACAGTCCCGATCAGACATGCCCATATTCAAATATTATATAGGTAACCTTACGTAATGAATCGTATTCTTTCTTTGGTCCAGGGTATTGACAAGTCGTCTTGTAAAAAGGCTCTTAAAGCTGTAGGCCTATGTGTGGAGTTCGTCAGTCCAGAATATGTGACTTGTTCATGATTTTCACTATCTCTCTCCCTCCCTATATCTTTATCCCTTGCCCTTCGAAATAAATTTATATCACATGACACTATTAGTAAACTCATTACCACTTCACATATATAACTAAAACAATATGATAGTTCCGAACTATATGAAAGTCTACATAATTAAGAAACGGCTATATTCTCGTTGTCTCTATGTAATAATTGTTTTAACAATTAATTAATGTGAATGCATATATGTATGCAACATAGTGCCTAGCGCATGATCGAGGGTTTGTAGCTCTTGCTTTTATTTGCCCGGCATGTGAGGATGAAAAGAATTATGTTTAAGCATTTCAACTAACACTTGGCATCCTATCTAGCATAGCCGATGCAGTCCATCTAGTCGAATGCGGAGCGAGATGTTATTCTGCCCAATTTAGGCCCTAGTACCTGTGTTTCTGTATTTCAAAGTTGTTGGACCAATGCATTCTTCGAGTTTTTTTAGCAGTGTAGGCTATTAAAGTGCACCAGTCTGATGCATATTTTTCTTTTCAGTTACAAAAAAAAAAGGAATTTTATTTTAATAAAAGTAAGATAAACCCTGCTAGCAAAAAAAAAAAACTATATAATTATCAAGTTGGTTTAAGTTTTGTTTTTTTTGTTAAATTTTTACGTCAAAGAAAATATTTCATATACCTGTTTCACCCAAAAAACAAAAAAATATCATTATCCTTGCAAGGTGCACGTTGGGAAGCCTTTGAGCAAGTTGATAAAGTAGACCTATCTTGCTTCAATCATATGTATTTGTTGAAGTTTTAACTTTACACTCTTCCATAACGCCTAACAAATTCCAGTATAAAATGATGGAAATTAATTGAAATTTCGTCATCTTGTACGATTCCAAAACATGACTGTTTCACTCAATGTTCCAAGACGAACAACGAAAAGAGAAGTGGTGATCAGCTTCAGCTGTCTAGGCCAGTTTTCTGGAAGGCGGCATCGTAGCTGCCATGGACCAGGAAGAGGCTAACGATTCAGTCGAAGATGATTCAGTCGGGATTCCTCAAGAGCCGGATGTGGACGACAGCGTTGATCGGCAAGCCCAACTAGAAACAGGGTT
This sequence comes from Mopalia vespertina, assembly GCA_030265115.1. Taxonomy (NCBI): domain Eukaryota; kingdom Metazoa; phylum Mollusca; class Polyplacophora; order Chitonida; family Mopaliidae; genus Mopalia; species Mopalia vespertina. Next base: position 9,889 of record JAQQZZ010070778.1, on the reverse strand, counting down.
GTACAAGGCCGTATGCGAGGCCAACCACAGTTTGTTGCTGGAAATGGTTGAACAAGGTGCAGACATTGACACGGTTTTTGAAGATTATTCGGGTGTGAGTACAAAATCTCTGTTACATATCTGTTGCGAAAAGGGACGATTTGAATGTGCAAAAACTCTTCTGGATTTAGGAGCCTGTGTGAATATCCGCGATAGCTGGGGACAGTCGCCTCTGATGTATTGCATGATCATTGAACAGCACGAGATCGCAGAACTCTTACTGTCAACCTGTCCAGATATTGTCAACCACCAGGATCGTTACGGAAAGACACCACTACACTGTGCCATCGAGTCCGGCTCCGTGGAATCTGTTAAACTCCTCCTTAAGTATAACGCTGACGTGTGCCGGCATACATCCGATGGTATCACTCCAGTCATGCTGGCTGCGACTTTGACTGACGAGCCTAGAGAAGCCAGGCTGAATATGATACAGTTAATGATAGATGCTGGATATGATTTAGAGATGAAAGACTTCAGATCAAAGAGAACCGCTCTACAGGTAAGCGTATACAAGTCAAGGTAGGCTAATGTTTATCTTTATCTCGACACCACAAATAAATCAAATTACATAGTGTTTGTGCTAGAGCAATATGCTCCTGGTAGAGCAACAAAGAAGGGCTGCGTGTTAAAAATGGAACATGCTGAAAGAATGATTTGCATCCTTATCAAAAAGTACATTTTCAGAGTGGCAAAGTGATATTCATAGATGCCTTTTGCTGTGTTTTGTAATGTATCTTTCTGTCTTCAATGTATCTCCAAATCGTTGGATTTTGCACAATTTTATGGAGATAAATCGCAAAAAGTCTGAAAACCACTTTATTATATAGGCCACTATATGTGAAATTTAGCATAGACTGGCCGTCTGGGGTAGCTTGTTTCCGCGGAGAGAGTATGTAATTACGCAATATATAACATTGTAGGTACAACATTTTTATCAACGTACGTTAGATACGCTGGTCGAGGGAGGGCGCTTTAGGGTGGGGAAACTTTAAAGGTGGCATGCATCCACCCAAACGCCGTCACGTATGGTGTGACCTTTAAAAGCCTCTTCGGTACTTCCATTCAAGTATATATATGGATACAGATAGGCGGTGTGTAGGCCTACTGTCAAATGGATAAACAGGTAGGCTAAACCGCCTTTCTGTTACTGAAATTAATAAAAAGTTCCATTTCAAGCCATCAAAGCAAACAGTCCACAAAGTGAGCCAGACGGAACATTTGCGTGATCGGATATGGCTTGTTTAGAGCTGACAAAGCTCTGGTGGTGTAACCATCTTGTATCCATTTTGTTTTGTTAGATGGCGGTAGTGGCAAAGAACCTTCGTGCTCTAGAGCTGCTGCAGGTTTCAGGTTCAGATATCAACACGATGGATTCAGGATGGAGAACTCCTTTGACGAACGCCATCTATATGTTTGCTCGAAAGCCTCCAGAACATATAAGATGTTTAGTTGATCCGGTTGGGATGTCCATGATAAAGGTCTTAACTGAGAAAGGATGTGATCTGAACACGACACTTGTGGAATATTGTAACCCTTTGATTGCCTCCGCTCTTGTCGATTCTGCAACTTTAGTCAATTATTTTCTAAACAAGGGATCCGACATTGACATTCAGTGTAGGTAACACTAGTAGTCCTTTTTTTGTTTGTTTTAATTGTTTAAGCGCATACCATGTGCTGACCAGCATAGAAGCTGGGTGCTACCATCGAATTTTCGTTTTGTCCCCTTTGGGAAATTCGAAGATATGAAAATGCGATGACAGCATTCGGCTTGCGTTATATAGTTGTGAGTCTTTAATTTTGAACTTGTACGGTACTTTAGGAGTGTTTTAGCGATTTTTACATCCCTTCAAATTATTGAATTACTGAACTATTACCACTCATTGTTTTGAATGTTCTCGACTTCTTGGAAGTCGTCCACACCTTCGTAGGCCTTTTTGGATGATCGCTATAAATAGGCCTATCAACACAATAGAAAATTGTCCACACTATATTTTGTTCGGATTTTCTCAAATAATGCATAATGAAATCTACTAAAGATCTCAATGGAGATATTTTTTTAAAGTTTTTGTATACTTTGTTTTATTGTTTGTTGTTTAAAGCCGTACTCGGGAATATTCACTGTGCATTGTCAGTTGTTGGTGGAAAGATGGGCTGAAAGTTAGCACAAATCATCCAGAGTTCGCCGGAAAATGTCCAACTTATATGTACTTGGTTTGGAGGGCGGACTCGAACTCCTTGATATTTGTGGACACTTAAAAGAGTTAAATTGTTCAGTGCACCGCTGGGTGACCTAAGGCGAAGTAAGTTTACGTATGGATAGCATAACTAAACGATGGTTGTGTAATCTGCATTTATTTTTAAATGGGCACTCTATGCATGGCTGAAATATAATCATTATTATATGTATTAATTGTTACAGTCAGTCCGTCTGGAGCAACTGCTTTGATTATGGCTATAACTCGACACAACCTCGATGCGTTCAAAGCCCTGTTAAAATGGAACTGTAACCTTAGTCCAGTCAGCCACATCCAGAAGAGACGCAGAGATTACTTCTTTGATGCCTTCCAGCTTTCTGTCTTCCTTGGTCACCGGGACATGGCGAGAACGCTAGCTGAAATTGGGAGCGATTTACAGAAAGTGATGTATCTAAAAACGCCAGAGAGTGACGATATGCCAGAATGTCTTCAAGATGACTCCCGACTGTTTCATACTCTACGTCAAATGGCAAATAACCCCAGATCACTAACGACGATTTCTGCGTTACGTATACGACAGATATTAAGATGGTCTGTCGAAAGTAAAGCCAGCCTCCTCCCGGTTCCTATAAAAATCCAGGAATTAATAACTTTTGCAAACTTTTTGGATGAAATTTCTAAAGTCGCACAAGAAAAAAACTGTCCGTAGCTTAACCACGGATTGCAGTTTAACCGCTAAATTTGTGGCAAATATGTTGCAGTTGAAAACGTTATGTTATGTGGTGGACCTATACATCCACAAAGGAGAAGAGCAGCGAATGACGAGCCTAAAGATTTTCCACGTTTAATTCTGAAGATATATATTCATATCGTATTGATCCCAAAATTGGCCTTAATGAGAAGAAGCAATTGTGAACATCGGAAATGATTAAAAAAACAAAACGACTTTAACATCATTGTTAATGCAATTACACCAAAATCTTTTTTAAACTTTTATCCCGAAAAATGTTATCTCCACGTACATTGCAACTAAATTCAATGATTTCTTTCTCATAGATTTTTATGTACGGAGAGGAAATGTTGCTTGGGTCCACTTGTTGTATCTATCCAACGACAAACTGCAGCTCTATCCGGTAACTTTCGTTGTGCCGGTCTGACTAGAATATTTGAATATGAATAATGACATACTCGGTTTGGTTTTTGTAGATGCAACTCAGTAGCCCGTACTGTCAAAGTTTACTGTTTTAAATCACATATGTGAGAAAACAAATCATGTAAATGGTTCCAATATGTAGGCAGAAATTCTGTTTAAGACAAAAATGTAGAACAGACGAAAAACATTTTTTGTTTAATCGCCCATTACCTGTCTTAGCGTTGTTGTTGTGTTTCTGAAACATTGGCGCCACGACCAATATAGAATAACTAGATGTCCGTTATTCTTACTTTGCCACCTTAATATTTGAGCATACATCTTAAGATAACAAATGAAGCTAGAAAAAAGTAAAAAATATCTCTGAAAATCGCTGGTCTTCTCCTTTAAGCACAACTTTTGCAAATAATGTCCAGGTGATTGCAGTTTTGATAAAGTAGTAAAATAGCAATGGTGAAATATCGTGAATTGGTGCATCTGTTAGAACTCTGTAAAAAAAAAAAATGATCAGGTTTCTTGTATTGCAAACGCTTTTCATAAGAAGGGTTTAAATTCTTTGGTAAAGCGAGTCCGGGTATTAAAATAGATTACTGGATGACGTCATCACACTTACTCTACTGATATTTTGGCCCAAGCTTGACGAATTTATCACTTTTATACGTATATTTATTGCGACACCCCTTCATTTGTGCTTTCAGTTGATGTAGATTATGCTGTTGACTTCATTACACTATTCGTCTGTTGAGCTGCCGCCATCATATTAACAATATACGAACATAAGTAAGCACGTACAGCAGGAATATATTGGATATTCTCAGATAAGCAACCCCCAACTGTTCTCTAAAAAAATAAAAGAGAAGACCTGTTTAACAAATGATATGGAAAAACTTGGAGAAGTTGCTGATCAAGGAAATTCTGAGGCTGTGGACGAAGACGCGATTGACGATCAAAGACTTGAAGAAAGTAGAGAAGAAAAAAGAGACAGACGGCTACGAGAACGTACAATGAGTGTGCCAGACACGGTGGAGAGTTCGTCGAAACATAGCGAAGGTCGGCATGAAAGGCGATCTCGTCGGAGCCAAATGGACGTTGAGGTATTTTATGCAGTTGACCAAGACGATCGTGAAAAATTGAAGAGCTTGTTAGAAACAGGGGCTAATGTAAACATCGTATATACAGATTATTCTAAAATCAGTACCAAGTCTCTTCTTCATATCTGTTGTGAGAAAGGGAAATTGGAGTGTGCCAGGATTGTTGTGGATAATGGTGCTTTCTTGAACATAAGAGACAAATGGGGTCAGACACCGTTAATGTACTGTATGATCACACAGTACCACGAAATAGGAGAGATGCTGTGCCTAAAACGGTGTGACCTGATTCACGACAGAGATCACTATGGAAAGTCTGCCCTCCATTGTGCGGCTGAGTCCGGCTCTCTTCAATCTATTGGAGTCTTGTTGAAGTATGGTGCCAACGTTTGCTGTCAGAATTGCTTCGGTGTCACGCCGGTTATGGCTGCTGTATCACAACCCAAAGGCAGTCCAGATCCAGGGGGCGTTGTTAAGATGATGGTGGATGCTGGATACAGCCTTGAAATGAAGGACTTCAGAAGTGGGAGGACTGCTTTGCAGGTAAGTGTCCTAATGCTGAAACGTCGTGTCCATATTATACTGAATTTTTGATTCTATCTAGTCGTTTGATTTATCAAAAAGTATCTGTAATAGAGCCATATCATTGTCCAGCGTTGTGGTTTTATGACAATAAAACACGTAAGTATGATTTATGAACATTATGAAAACAAGTAAATCAAATTATTACCCATTTGTCTAAATCAATCTAATTTGCTGCACGCAGTCGTTAAAATCCATTTTTTTTTTACATCATATTGGCAGATGGCCGTCCTGGCAACTAATATACCAGCTGTAGAAGTGCTATTAGCGGCCGGTGCGAACACGAATACTACCGACGGTGGTTTAAAAACGCCACTGACAAATGCCCTCTTTCGATTCGTGAAGCGATCCCCGGATGATGGTTCCTGCCAAGTTGATCCAGATGGAATGGTCATAATTGTATTGCTGGTACAGTTTGGGAGCAACTTGAGTATGACAATGGAGAAGTCTAATCCATTGGTTGGATGCACCCTGTTAAATGCCACCGAACTAACACAATACTTTCTGGAAAATGGCGCTGACCCAGACATTCAGTGTAAGTTACATTTATACTATTTCCCGATACGTTGCAAGATAGCCTAATACTGAAGAGACATCCGGGTAGTGTTTTGTCAGCTTCTTAATCACTGGTTTTATATAAACATGAATATCATTCGACTTTCCCCGATATTTTATTTGGCCTGCTGCTGGAAGATTTCAATGACGTCATTTATATTTTAACATATAAAACAACCGCTCGGACAATTCTATTTGATGATTTTCTGTTTCATTTGTCTTACAATTGGGCCATGGCGGCGCCACAGAGATGGGGGGTGGGGGTGGGGGGAGCATTTGCCCGTCCGGTAACACCCCACTCCCATTTTCCTCTCCCATGAAAACCTGCATGTATGCTTTTCAAAAATTGCTCAATCTTCAAAGTTGTTGTTTACAGTTGTAAAAAAAATGTCGATCTTAATCGATTAATGACAGTAATAAATACGCAAAAAAAGGAGCAGCCATCTCCTGGCTTCTATTAAAATAGTATCCCTCCTCCCAAACAAAATTCAGCTTGTACCCCTTTGAAAGGAAAGACTGTTTATACCAATGTATAAGGCAGCTACACATTACTAGTGTTGTTAACATCCAATATTTTGTGAGTATACCTACAGAATATCCACACGCTCTCATATACAGTTTTTATCGAATTGCTGTAGCCTAAGGTATCAGTTGAAAATGTTAATATTAAACTAATAAATTGAGCTTGTTCAAATTTGTCTGTTTTCTTCATGTTTCAGTTGAGGATACCGGGGCTACGCCTCTGTTTCTGGCCACAAAATCCAACAAGTTTTTTGTGGTGAAAACTTTTTTGCACTGGAATTGTCGCCTGGATATAAAATGTCCTATCAATCTCTTCGACCAAGCGCTTTCGCTGTCTGCCCTTGATCTGGCCTTGTTGATGGGACACATTGACGTTGCTCGGTTACTAGTCGTGGCAGGAGCGAGTCTACAAACTTTGAAATGCCTTAAGCAATACACCCATCAGGAAATTCCCTTTGCTTTACGTGACAATCCAGCTTTCTATGATTGGATACTGGAGTTGGCAAGCAGCCCACGATCCTTGATTGACATATGCATCTTATGTGTTCGCAAAAGGTTGGGACGCGGTGTTTCAAAGAAAGCAGAAGGTCTCCCAGTGCCTTCGCGAGTTAAAGAGAGTATCAATCTATCGGATAAACTTGCATGGGCGGAGATGATGGCATTAGTTTAACTGTGTACAGCCATGAACTGCTAGTCGCGCTTAGCGTTACTGCCATGGAGAAAACACTAGAATAAGTATCTTCCTTTCGGAAACTTCTGGACGAATTAAATAAATCGAATATTTGTTACTACCTAACGTATTTAATCTGTTGCAAAATACCTCGATTAAAAGGCTTATTCTACATGGTATTGCGGTTTTTGCTTAAGGTCCTCTTGTATAAAATGTAGACTTAGTCAAGAAAGGTCAATGACAGAGATGTTCCTTCGCGACCGTTGAGCTATCATGGTCCCCACAGTGCCTATTAAATGTTTTTTGGAACTCTTATTGACGCTTTAACATCCTATTATATACATTTTAAACGGCAAGTTATACAGCAAGAACCCCTCTTAGTTCTTAATTTCCAAATAGATTAATAATTATATGATGTGTTAGATTGCAGTTAGTTGTATTCTCATATTGTAAGCATTCGTTTAGTATTCTCGTATATTGTCGATGAAAATATTTGAAGAACAATACATTGCGGCGGTACAAGGCAAGTCGTATAAATGCTAGTCTCCGTTCAAATAAATACATCTTTATCACGCTCAGAAGTTTTGAACACATTAAACACAGCTTACTGTATTCCAAGATTGAAGGAGTCATGGTCTACCGTCCTGAAGCACGTGATTCTAACTGCTCTAGTCCGCCTTTTGTTACTTTTCTTTTCGAGGGGATGGGAGGAGAGGCGGGGGTCCTTTTTACCTGTTCGTCTTGTTCTTCTGTCTCTGATTTGATTTTCTTAAAATGCACAGCATTGTATGTAAATGAATTTTCAAAAGCCGATGCACTGAATCTGCCAGAACAGTGCTCACACAGTCTAACACATCACATGACGGTGTGTGGATTGAATATTGTTTCTTTCGGAATCATATACATATTTATACACCAAAATGGCCATACTGTTTTAAAAAAATGATCAGAACTGCAGTTAACTCAGCCTGTATTTGTAAGTTGCAATAAACAAGTTGTAAATATATAGTTAAATCCGCTAGAGTGTTGGTAAAAAGGCGGGAAACTGATATTCGAAATGAACATAATTTTGCAAACAAACAACAAAATTTCGAGGAACTCAAAGTTGATAGATGACTGGTCATAATAAAGCTGCATATAAAATTTGTGTTCACTGCGACGAAGAGTTACAGAAAAAAGGCCGGAGAACAGATTCATTTAAAAGTTTTCTAAGTGAGAATAAACTCAATCAGACTAATGTAACTCTGATTGGATTTGAAACTTGTCCTAAAAAAGCTGTGTACATTTTTTGTGTTCAATATGTTGAAGCGTTACTAAATAACGAATGGGTGTGGGTGTAGGGGGGGGGGGGCAGATTTGTTAAATATTTTTGTAAGTAAAAATGATTATAACTGCATAAAAACGGCGTTAAAGTCAAACTTTGTTGGTGAATTGGACGGACGGAAACAGACAGGCAGAAGAGGGGTAAGCATGTAGCCTTATCTACTTTCAAGGGTAGGGGACGAGTAAGTTGCGACCATTTTTGGAAACCTTAGTCACTACAATCTTCCGCAAACCTTTACTAATTCCATCCAATACTTGCATTTTAAATTCTACTGGTAGAAAGGAACTCATGGAAAGTTTGTTCATTAAAATACTCAAACTAATATTAAGCAGAGATCGACGGCTATCTATTTACATGCAACTCCTATATATATATGACTGACTTATTAAGAACTCCCGATAATCTAACTTTATAAGACACAATACCTATAATTCAAATTCCTTTTCTGAGATCAGATTAACCATTCTGTTATAACCTTAGTAAGGTGTTCATGTTTTTCATATATATATTTTTTATTTGTATATAAAAAAAGCATCTTAAAGAATAAGCACCGAAATGTCGAGTTGAATAAATATAGCAGTTGTTTCTCATACGGCCCTTCAATTGGTTGTAAGTAGCTGTTCAAGTGGTTAGACCTTAACAGAACAGGAAAATAGTTTAACAATTTTTTGCATTGATTGAACCGTGTCTTTTCGGTGACACCGACGAAACGGACATTCCTTTCAAAACGATTGATGTTAAACTGTCACTTTTGTCCGATTTATTGTCACTTAACATAAAAAAGTCTTTGATTTTGAAACACAACTTATCTGTGTTTGCTTCAGTTACAAACATATATTTAGTAAACTTGCAACACTTAACCATCGGATTGCGAATACAAATGTCAAAGTTTATCAACGAAATCAATTTGACTTTCTCTAAGTGAGTAAAGACTGATTGTTATTATCGATCTATTGCCACACCATGGCGACTCATTGATAACGGGCAGTGTGTTTACACATGTAACTAGTGACATTTTAGTTTCTATTTTGACAACATGTGCTTTGTTATGTTAATTATTATATCGCCCGATCACCGGTTTCCGAACAGTACTGGTTTTCGAACAATTCTTAATATTCGCTTGTTTTTCTCTAATTTTTCGATACAGAATGAAGTAAAATTGTACGAGAATTATCTCGTCAATCACTTGGAGAAAACAGCATCTCCAGAGACCTGTCTGAAGGTTAATTAAAACAGTCACGTGACTTTCTTAAGATCGGTGATCGGAATATATATGTTTAGCTAACGCCCACCTAATGTAATAACCATTAATGGGTGTATGACCTCTACCTGTTAATAATCCTTGATGTAGACGCCCACTTTACTTTAATATTTCAGTGTCTGTGTTGTCAATATTTTTGATTTATTCTATCTAGTGGTAATCCATGAGGAATTTAACTACATGCAGGTTGTGATTGATTTATTTATTGATTAATTAATTAACTGCTACTGCACAAACTGGAACTAGACTATATACTCGAAATAATGCGCCCAGGGGGCGTTTACTAGTGTAAGTTTATGTATTGTCAATATTTTGTATTTATTCTATCTTTTGGCAATTCATGAGTAATTTAACTACATGCTGGTTGTGATTGATTTATTGATTATATAATTAACTGCTACTGCACAAAGAGGAACTGGAACTATTGCATGTGAATATATACTCGAAATAATGCACCCAGGGTGGGGTGGGGTGGGGGGGGGGGGGGGGGGGGGAAAAATTTT
>JAQQZZ010070767.1:0-21858 GCA_030265115.1 Mopalia vespertina | reverse complement strand
CACTACTATTTATGTAGTAATATTTTAGTACATGATAACGTTAAACTCAACGTTAGTATGTATTAATTCTGGGCGGAAGATACCGGACTACATGTTGAGGGTGAAGTCGTCGTGCGGGGTCACCGGAGTGCATGACAAGTGTGTCGTCTGCCCGGGACGATCCCGGCATACTGATAAATAAGAGCTGTGGGTTATTGAGTACTCATTGACGTAGAAAGCGGCGTTCGTGACGTCACAGGTTGCACGTGATGGTCGTGGTTCTGGGCGGTGACTCCGTTTCTTAGAGAAAGGGGACGTGAGTCTCAGACGCGCAAAGCATCACGGGAAGACGCCCACACAAACACATGACAGCACTCGGAGTCAACCTTTAATCGTGCGCTGTGACCCATCCGCTTAAGTCACAACCTATCTTTATGATGTCATAGCAAAAGGGAGATAACTCGATCCATTTCGTTGTTGTAACGTTCCCTTTAAGCCGCCAGGAGACACGATTACTCGACATATTCACGTCATGGCGCATTTTTTTAACGTCAAAGTCATTGCATAACATGGCTTGACAACCAGTTCGGTCATTGCCAGTGTGCATGCCCAGCCATTGTCAGGCATAGAATTAATTAATCCCTTCTTTTTTAAACCGCCGACTCAAGACACCCATTCTCCGCACTAGTAAATAAGACTTGCGTAGCCTTTTAGGGCAACCTGTGACGTCACGAACGCGGTTTCTTCGTCAATGAGTACTCAAAAACCCACAGCTCTTATTTACCAGTAGTTCGGGATCATCCCGAGCAGACGACACACTCGTCATGCACTCCGGTGACCTATCACGACCCCATCATGCTGACGTCACGTCAAGGACGTCGGTCATTAGTACTCAATAACCCACAACCCTTCTTGACATGCAGTCCTAAAGAAGCAGACGACACACTTGTCATGCACTCCGGTGACGCCGCACAACGCCTTCATCCTCAACATGTAGTCCGGTATCTTCCGCCCAGAATTAATACATCGTCGTCACGTCACAGACGGCGGCCAATAGTACTCATTAACGTACAAATCCTTCTTGATATGTAGTCCGGTAAGATACCGACCTACTGGTAAAGCACAAATCCCACGGTTCATTTTTTTTTTATCCAACAACAGCACACACACAAAAAAACCCACCAACCACTTTCAACCTCAAAACACAACCATAGCCTCTTTACTGATAACGCATACATCCTTCTTGAACAGTACAGCGGGTCCCCCTGGGGGACCCTCATTACTTTTAATGCACACCCTTCTTTATCAGTACTGCGGGTCATCCCCCGGACCCGCATTACATATAACGCACAACACAATTAATACATAATAACGTTGAGGCATGCCATATTATGCAATAGCATATAATAACTGAGATACGCATTCTATACTACTAGTATTAGGGTTATTATTAGTCCGATGCATCGAATGAATGCTTTTCACAATTATTCTGGGATCCGATGTTCGATTTTAATTTTTCTTTCTTGAATAAGTGGAGGTATAAAATAGGCTATTTGATATTTTTGTTTTGTATGGACTTGCTGGGACTAGAAAGTCGCTCACAAGCTTGTCACTAACAACAGCGCCATAATTGGTGCTTACCATGTAACCCAATAACCAAAACATATTGGACTGCGACAAAGAGGATACAGACAGTTAGACTGAGTATCTCTCGTTATGTTCTTTTGGCAAACATACACTACATGCTTTTTTATACACAGGTAGTCATCCCATTTTCTGGGCTTCCTTTCAGCAGAGGCAAACATTAGTGAGAAGGGCATACATTCTGTTACCTTTTTTTAATGAAATCGTTTCGGTTTTGCTCCGTCAGCGCTGGAAATTATTATCGTTATTTGTCACATGGCATTGTTAGATATAATGAAATGTCTGTTTACTTTAATGCCACATGACGTTGTTTCGACCCCTCGACATAAAGTACTTACTGGTCTCGGATATAAGCGGCATTTAGATAAGATACTCATGGTTTTGAAGCCATAGGTCAATTCTGTATAGTGCATCCAAACGCAAAGATATAGTATAGTTGTATAATCTATACTATCATAAGAGCGGCTTTGTGCTTCAGACCTAATCCTTTGGAGTATATAGCTTAAAGTGTGATGACATCAAAATCGTACTTAGCGTTCAAATGTCTGGCTGACAAATCCGAAGACAACAAAAAAGTGTTCGTGTTGGGGTAGCTATGATACTTGAAGTTTCCTAACCTTTAGAAATAGCAGAACGATACCATGATTCGGCACTTTATCTTCCAATATATAAAAAATGCATGGCCTTACCCTGACATAAACTATCTCATTTTCTTCCTTAAACACTTTTGGGTTAGACCGTCCCATACAACAGCCACTCGACGTCCATTTTCATATCAAAATCACTAATTTCTCAGAAGTACCCGACTCGCTTAAAAATGTTTTCCACGGTAATTGGGTCATACTAGGCATCACAGAACCCATCTTCTTGCGGCTCGGTTAATTTCCGTGCAAGTAACGTACGAGTAACGTATGAGACCTTAGCACGCTTACTGCCTGTAACGCCCGTCCGATAGAGATCAATGTGAAATAGAGAAAATGCATAGACCAAGCAGATGCATATATGCTACTTCTTTTCAAACAATGTACATGTCTCGTCCGAATACGGGGTTTCCCGGTTATGACGTTACGACAACAGAGTGACGTCCCTTTGCAAAATACCGTCACCGGTTTACGGCAAGGGAGGGCAAATCCACGATTTTTAACATGTGCGGTATAGGGAATATTGCAAATTAACAGGTAAACGTTAATAAAATCATATGAATTTCGTTTTCCCATAGCTTAAAATATTATTTATTGCAAAAGTTACAATTTTAAAGTTATATTTTCCTGAAAACGAACAACACGCAATGTTAAAGTATAGGCAGTCTGCCCTACAGTGCCATAAAGTGGCAAAGGGACGTCACTCTGTTGTCGTCACGTCATAACTGGAAATCCCCGTATTGGTAGCGCTTGTATTCATCTTTAGCCGGGCGTGGATAGGCCTTGTAAATAACTTTAGCCGAACGTGGATGGGCCTTGTAAATATCTTTAGCCGGACGTGGGTATGCCTTTGTAAAGAACTTTATCCGGACGTGGATAGGCCTGGTAAATAACTTTAGCCGGACGTGGATAGGCCTTGTAAATAACTTTAGCCGGACTTGTATAGGCTTTGTAAATAACTTTAGCAGGAATGGGATGGACCTTGTAAATAATTCAAGCCGGACATGGATATGGACTTTGCAAATAACTTTAGCCAGACTTGGATGGGCCTTGTAAATAACTTTAGACGGACTTGGATATGCCTTGTAAATAACTTTAGCCGGATGTGGATGGGCCTTGTAAATAACTTTAGCCGGACGTGGATAGGCCTTGTAAATAACTTTAGCCGGACTCGAATAGGCTTGATAAATCATTTTAGTTGGAATTGAGTGGGCCTTGTAAATAACTTTAGCTGGACGTGGATGGGCCTTGTAAATAACTTAAACCGGACTTGAATAAGCCTTGTAAATTACTTTAGACGGACTTGGATAGGCCTTGTAAATAACTGTAGCCGGACTTGGATAGGCCTTATAAATAACTTTAGCCGGACGTGTTATAAATAACTTTAGCCAGACTTGGATAGGCCTTGTAAATAACTTTAGCCGGACGTGGATGGGTCTTGTAAATAACTTTAGTTGTACGTGGATAGGCCTTGTGAATAATTTTAGCCGGACTCGGATAGGCTTGATAAATCATTTCAGTTGGAATTGAATGGGCCTTGTAAATAACTTTAGCCGGACATGGATGGGCCTTGTAAATAAATTTAACCGGACTTGGATAAGCCTTGTAAATAACTTTAGACGGACTTGGATAAGCCTTGTAAATAACTGTAGCCGGACTTGGATAGGCCTTATAAATAACGTTAACCGGACTTGGATAAGCCTTGTAAATAACTTTAGCCAGACTTGGATAGGCCTTGTAAATAACTTTAGCGGACGTGGATGGGTCTTGTAAATAACTTTAGTCGGATATGGATGGGCCTTGTAAATAACTTTAGCCAGACGTGGATAGACCTTGTAAATAACTTTAGCCGGACGTGGATAGGTTAAGTAAATAACTTTACGCGGATTTGGATGGGTCTTGTAAATGACTTTAGCCGGACTTGGATAGGCCTGGTAAATAACTTTAACCGGGCTTGGGTAGGCCTTGTAAATAACTTTAACCGGACTTTGAGGGGCCTTGTAAATAACTTAAGCCGGACATGGATGGGCCTCGTAAATAACTTTAGCTGGACATGGATGGGTCTTGTAAATAACTTTAACCGGACTTGGATAAGCCTTGTAAATAACTGTAGCCAGACTTGGGCTGCGGTTACGTTTAGGAGAAGTTATGTCTACGATATTTTATATTCATTATCGAATTTTGTTTAAGAAGTATAGATACCATTTCGGCGTTGGCTTCATTACAAAGTAAAAATGTATTTCCTGTATATAAAGTTGTTTTTACAGCACTTTGGCAAAACGAATGGAATACAGCTGTGGAGAGCAGATTTTTTAAAAATAGTTCACAACCATCAGTAAAAAATGGTTTAAACCAAATATCTCCTTGCAAGACGGATGTATTACTTTTTAAGTTGATGTCCGGTACATTGAAACTACAGGTTATACAAGACTGGTCGTCCTGTAGGGCTTTGTGACACTGGTTCAGTCGAGGAATACATGTGTCTGTTCCTATTTGGATACAACACTAGTACATACGATGACACACGTAACATTTTGAAATCTTATTTAAACCAATTGGGTTTCAAAGACTTAAAATGTGAAAACGTGCAGGGCCTACTTATAAAAATGATAAACATGTTACTTCATACAAAGAATCATCAAATAGATTTAAGGTCAAATGTATATGTGACCATAGAAAAGAACCTGTCTGTAGGCATTTGTTTATATTTCTGCATATATGTTTTGTTTTAAAGATTATACAAAAGTGCTGGCCGGCGTGCCACCAACATGCCCGTTGTATAGGGTTGTAAAACGTCAATAAACATTCACCACCGCAGCCTGGAAATGGGCTCGAGAGAAAGCAATCAAATATATGAGCCTCTTTTGTTTTCTTCTAACACTGCTCCGCCTCTGATGTAATATCTTCGTAAACATTGAATGATAATCTTTTTCTCCAACAATTGCTGTTTAGGATTATTCTTGATTGGCTTCTTCACCAGTGATATTAACTTTTTACCTTATACTTGGTTAACTCATAGTTTAATGATTTCCCTGTACAGACCTACTGCTAAGTGGTGTATCGCGCCATTGCTAAGCGCAACATTGGATTGCCGATCACTGGATCGCTCGATCACTCGAAATAGGGGAGTTATAGCCTCCTTGTTTGGCCGGCAATATGGAGCCAGCGTGACAAGGTTGAGGAACAGTTTGACTTCGTGGCTTGACTTGTCTCGAGAAGTACAGAAATGGGAGGTGATTCATTTCATTCCTTTCCAAACCCATTACACAACCTTTCTAACATAATAGAGTCTTACTTGATGGAAATGTTTACTGACTGGTGTATATTCCTGTACCGAGTGACCTACGAGAATCTACCGACAACTAATCTTAGCCAGCATAATTTGTGGAATCCCCTGAGCCACATTATAGATAGTAATCAGATCAACTGTCTGGACTCCTGCAAAAATATGGATTTTGATACCGTTTTTTGTATTCATGGATATTTATAAGGCAATCCAATTAACGTCGTGTTTTTAGATTGTTCTGTCACATCTGGTGTAATTATATACAGTTGTATATATACCGTTTATCGTTACCACAAATTATGTAATTTGCTACACTTATGTTATGAACTCAATTTTGTAAACGGTGCTAGTATCTGCACTGACATGTGGCTTATCAACAATTCTGTAAACTGAGCATCAAGAAAAGCCGTTGGTATCCCAGCTTCGACATGCCACCGAAGTGGAACACTTACAATTTTAATATCTAAAATTACATTAAACAAAAATGAGTAGAGTAAAACTATGAATTTTATACTTTGGCTGGAAAATGTTTCTTTAAGTCATGAAATCGAGATAAAAGACATGTCGTAGCTCTTTATATTTTTCCGAAATTTGACTCTTGTAAGAAATGCCATGCTCCACGGTAGAAAATTTCACAAGAAAAAGACGCCGAGATTAAACCATTAATTGTATCTGAATGGCTGCATTTGTTTTGTTTATCAATTAAATCTGCCACGATAGCTATTTCAGTTGGAGTTTGCGATGTAGTCGACATCTGATTCCTATGATCCTTTGTCGGCGACACAGATGGTCCTTTGTCGGCGACACAGATTCCTATGATCCTTTGTCGGTGACACAAATTCCTATGATCCTTTGTCGGCGACACAGATTCTGACAATGGGACTTACATGGTACCAGATGGTTTTGAACTAACAAAGCGGCAAGGGAATAGAGTAAAAAAGATGGCAGGAGAGCTTGGATAGCTGTTTGCTCTAGAGAAATGTTTGGATTAAATGCAAACGGTTAGCGACGAGTGCACGTTAGGGGCTCTATAATCAAACCTCTAAGTGAATCGACTAACGTTTGTAGCGTTGTTTCCGTTTAAACAGACTTACTTTCAGTGTAATTCTGATTAAAACAAAATCACAATCCACAAAACAGTTTTTGATACAGCTGTACCGTTAATATAGCATACGCTATATAATTATGATACCTGGATCTAATTAAAACATGACAGCTGTGGTCACATTCCATATAAACTCCCCTATAACTGTGTCTGGTTTAATGCGATGTACTCTGTGATTGGCAGCTGTCTGCAATCAAAAGTTAAAGTGCCAATATGCAATATGAAAATATGCAATATACATTTAGACAAATTAAAATAAGATGTAATGGGATATACGACCACAATTATATGCCACTTACATACATGTAATAAGATGTAATGGGATATACGACCACAATTATATGCCACTTACATAAATGTAATAAGATGTAATGGGATATACGACCACAATTATATGCCACTTACATACATGTAATAAACTCCCTAGATGCATCTTGTATAGTGTATAGTACGGTAAACAATTTTACAGTTGACACGTATTGATTGATTGATTGATTGATTGATTGATTGATTGATTTATTGATTTATTGATTGGTGATTTACGTCGTGTTCAAGGGTATTTCAAGATGGAGGTGTATTCCTACAATAATTGACACCAGCATAACCATCAAATGGGAAAATGTTTTATAATTGCTATACAAAGTTAATCCTCCTCCACTGCTAAGCAAAGACAGTTTCGCTACTCTACACTGCAAAGAAACTACCCTTACCAAATGGGCGACTTATATTGCTATACATTCGATTTCTTTTTGACTAGGTTGACGATTAAAAGCTGTGGTGTCCCTTTGTCTTTAGGTGGTCTACTCATCAGGATGAATTACTGTGTTATTTTCCGTCATTGTTATAACAAGTCATGAATTCAAGGGGATGGTCCGGGTGTCGGGTTAGGATCCAAAGACAATTCCATACAATTGAAGGTTTTAGTGCACGGGAGATGCGTTCTGATGGAGTATGAGGGAATTTAAATTTAATCGCCATCGGCGAAGACTAACTTCATGTTAAAAGTCAGTTGCGCTTTTCTTTATCTGCTATACATTGGAGTGAACAATCCGTTGCCACGAAGTTTACACAACTGTATGACATATCCTTGTCATTCGCCTAAAAAAAGGCTTATCATTTTAAACTCAACATTTCTCTTTTAGTGTAGCCTCATCAGAACTATCAATGATATATACATGATTTTTATAAACCAAGTAGACGAGGGTCTAGGGGCTTCCAGGACCCATAAGCTCTGAGATTGTGGAGACACGAAGAGGCAATCGCAACTCATTTTAGAAATGAAATTCGATCCAGTCACTTAAATGAGATCTGCAGCTTTAAGGGTGGAGGGGGTGGAGGGGGTGGAGGCGAAAGACTTTAGAAGTACTTTGTATATAGTCTGTTCAAGTCTTACCGTGATCAACCGACTACAGGAATAAGGATCTACAGGAATTCCACACCACTCTTTCATAATTTAGAGCAACTTAAAATTTAGTATCGGTCCATTAGGAATACTGTATATACACAAGACATAACGTCTAAAGATTTATCCATAGAGTACTCTCTATGGATAAATCTTTAGACATCTTTAACGTAACAATGATGTATTTACATTCAAATGCAGCTAGTGCGATTGTGATATTGATAATTACATCTTTTACTCTGTTAACATTCATTAAATTCACGAAATAAGGGTTCAACACACTTGGTAAAAATATTAACCTCGATACATTTATACGAAAACGACTTCTCTCATTAACAGTAAAATTAGTAGCATTTCTTTCGTATATAGCCTATGTCGTATACAATCTGGCCGTCAATAGTTTCCGACTAGGAATCGATATGTAATTAATCTAAAACCCTCTTGTAATTTTAAATAAGACATGAATGAACTTAACTTATGAACAGTAAACAAATTGAATATATCAGACACCACATGTCACTACAAAAACAAAAATGCCTGCACTGATCAAAAGTGGAGAGACTCAGCTAGCAGGTGGGAGGGATTTCCTAGTTTTCTCGGAAATAAGGGGCAACACTCAGCTAATATGTTTGTTATGTTTTATATTGGCACCTGTGATTTTCCTGTCTTGTCTTTGATAATGGCAGTGGTGTCGAGTGTGATTTCAATAACATTTTTGGTTGACACACCGCCATATGAGTGAAATAACCTTAAGTACATCTAAAAGTCCCGATCGAAAACAAATGAGAGTTCATGATGTGAGTTCATGATGTGAGTTCATGATGTGTATACTACAGAAGGAAGTCTGTCCTGAAATGCTGGTACAGAAGCCGATTTAAAGCACAATCTCTCTTTCTTCCAGGTGCTTTACATACCGTGTAACAGAACAGACAAAAGCTCAGTTTGATGGTGCAATTCTCAATTTATGACAATAAGGATCTGATAATTGCCTCATTATTTAATTACTACCATTACAGATTTGTCCCACCATGCATGGAACAGATTAACCCATATATCTGTAGTGTTTTCGTGGACATCAAACAGATTCCTCGTTTCCACAGCATGTATTTATCATCCGCCTTTATATAACCAAATAACTCGGCTATTGTTAGTCAAACTGTGCATCAATACAGGAATCAATGAATCCGGATAGACGCTGTCGACATGTTGGCCTTGTCTAGCCAAGTTCCCTCGACAAGTGGTGTTTTGGCGATTCATTATCTGGCTGACAAAGGAATTCCTCAAACACGTGTCCTGGCACTTATTATGAAGAAAGTTAAATAACTTAATCAAATGTCCCTGTATTTCCACCAGACTGGTAATAATAGTGGTAAAATGCCGAACCAGCCGCTCTGACATAGATATATTGATGTATTGGGTAATTTGTGTTTTACAGTTTAACGGCATGCTCTAGGGTGAATCAATTCAATAACGCTCGTGTCATATCGGCGTTAATTAACACACTAAAACACACATAATTACATTGTGTTTTGCTCCGTTTGCAAATTAATGTTCCTCCAATGCTAAGGAAAGGCAGCATAACACAGTTCAAAACACTGCCCGTAGTCAGAAGGTCAGACACATTTAACCGCAGGGGTGGATTTCAAGAAATAGCTATCGCCATTTTGGCTTCACTATACATGATTGTATATGTATTGTGAATGTTGGCTTCACTATACATGATTGTATATGTATTGTGAATGTTGGTTTCACTATACATGATTGTATATGTATTGTGAATGTTGGCTTCATTGTACATGCTTGTATATGTATTGTGAATGTTCTTATCATAGGGTTTCAGATAAATATTGATTTTCGAAAATTCAATTGAGTCAAAGAACTGCTAGATGAAATCCTCTGAGATATTTTCGGAAAATTGCCATTATTGGCTAGGATAAGGATACTTTTCATCATTATTTTCCCTCAGGCATATATGTGCTATGTGTGCCTCAGCTGGGTTATTAACCTCTTTTGCAGTACATCATCTTTTTTCACACGATCATTTCTCAATGAAGAAAGTAGAAAGTAATAAGGCTTTTTAAAACAGATTTTTTTTAATGGATGGTATATCCTTAAATGTTTTAGCTAAGGTTATACATAATTATACAATTTCTTGATAAACACTTCTTGTTTTGTGATGGAATACTGTTCCATAACAGAACAAGAAGTTGTTATCCAAAAATTGTATAATAACGTTATCCCACTTCTAAATGTCGTTCAAAATTTCTAAGGTTATACATGTGTTGACAGATGGCTTCTAAGTTTCAAATGAGGAAAATATGCTAGCCTCTATCAGTCGGTCTCCTATTTCCTTTGACAATCCATATATTGATATATAGTTATGTAACAACTCGTAACGTTATTTTTAGAAGGGGCAAGTGTGGTGTTCTTCAAACTGAGGGTCAATATTACCCCAAATGTTCAACTGTGTTATAAAGTTAAACCGTATTAGCTGTGATCTAAAAGCCAGGCATCATCACCCACTGTATCTGATTGCATTGATTTGAGAGAAATAAAATCTTAACAAATAGGGTAGACCGTAAACAACAGATGTATCAAACTTAGTAAGCTCTACTCGTCACCTGATAACATTTACAACTATGTACATGTACGTATGTTTTAGTTGAACGACAAATTCCGGCATTCATGTTATAGATCTTTGTTGCCTTCTTCCTTCCTACGGTGAGTAAACAAAACACAAGAAACCCTAAAAGCTATAAGATAGGGCCTGATTCATAAAACGACTTAAGTATTTCTTAAAGTTAAGCAATATTTAGCTTAATTTCAGCCTTTCATTTTCCCTTGAAAAAACGTGAAACGTGGAGTAATTAGGTTCACATTTGACAACGTCCATTGATTATCTTTCGTTCCGGACGATAGAAAGTACATGTACTGATACTGATGCTTGAATCATTCTTAACTTTAAGAAATCATCAAGTAGCTTTATGCATAGGGGCCCAGGAGCATATGGTGCTGTTGTAGACAGTAACAAATCTTTACTCATTTCAAGTTTTCTTTACATAGTTGACCTGTTAGAGTTGTTCGGACAGTGGTACTGATAGAGTTGTTCGGGCAGAGTTGATCTGGTAGAGTTGACCTAGCAGAGTTGATCTGGTAGAGTTGAGCTAATAGAGTTGACCCGGCAGAGCTGGTCTGGTAGAGTTGACCTGGCAAAGTTGATCTGGTAGAGTTGATCTGGCAGAGTTGATATGGTAGAGTTGATCTGGCAGCGTTATTCTGGTTTATTTAACCTGACAGAAGTGATCTGGCAGAGTTGCTCTGGTAGAGTTGATCTGACATAGTTGATCTGGTAGAGTTGATCAGACAGAGTTGATCTGGTAGAGTTGACCTGGCAGAGTTGATTTGGTAGAATTGATCGGGTAGAGTTGATCTTGTAGACTTGATCTGGTAGAGTTGACCTGGAAGAGTTGATCTGGAAGCTTTGATCTGGCAGCGTTAATCTGGTTTATTTAAACTGGCAGAGGTGATCTGGTAGAATAAACCTGACAGAGTTAATCTGGTAGAGTTGACCTGGCAGAGTTGATCTGATAGAGTCGATCTGGTAGAGTTGATCTGGTAGAGTTGCCTTGGTAGAGTTGACTTGGTAGAGTTGATCTGGCAGCGTTAATCTGGTTGATTTGACCTGGCACAGTTGACCTGGTAGGGTTGATCTGGCAGAGTTGATCTGTCAGAGTTGATCTGAGAGTTGATCTGGTAGAGTTTATCAGGCAGAATTGATGTGGCAGGGTTGATCTGGCAGAGTTGATCTGATAGACTTGATCTGGTAGAGTTGACCAGGAAGAGTTGCTCTGGTAGAACTGATCTGGCAGAGTTGATCTGATAGAGTTGACCTGGCAGAGTTGACCTGGTAGAGTTGACCTGGCAAAGTTGATCTGATATAGTTGACCAGGCAAAGTTGATCTGATAGAGTTGATCTTGTAGATTTGACTTGACAGAGTTGATCTGGTAGAGTTGATACGGCAGAGTTGATCTGGTAGAGTTGACCTGGCAGAGTTTACCTGGTAGAGTTAATCTGGCAGAGTTGATCTGGCAGAGTTGATCCGGTAGAGTTGATCTGGCAAAGTTGATCTGATAGAGTTGACCTGGCAAAGTTGATCTGACAGAGTTGATCTGATAGAGTTGACCTGGTAGAGTTGATACGGTAGAGTTGATCTGATGGACTTGATCTGACATAGTTGATCTGATAGTGTTGATCTGGTAGAGAAGATCTGGTACAGTTGATCCGGCACAGAGGATCCGGTAGGCTTGATCAGCTAGAGTTGATTTGGTGAAGTTGATCTGGTAGGGTTTATCGGGTAGAGTTGAAGTGATACAATTGATCGGGTAAACTTATCTGGCACAATTGATCGGTTAGAGTTGATCTGATACAATTGACCGGGGAGAATTAATCTGATACAATTGATCGCGCACAGTTGATCGGGAAGAGTTGACGGATATAGTTTATTAGGTAGAATTTATCAGGCAGAGTTGATCAAGTATGGTCAATCAGGTAAAGTTAATCGGGTAGAGTTGATCTGGCAGTGTTTATCTGGTAGAGTTGATCATGTAGAGTTGATCAGATAGAGTTGATCGGTTAGAGCTGTTTATTATGAACGACAGTATAATACTACATGGTATTATTTTCAAAAACAACCTTAACAAATAATAAAATTAAAAAAGATTAAATCAATAAAGGAATGAAGGAAGAAAGAACCAAAGAAAGAACCAAAGAAAGAAAGAAAGAAAGAAAGAAAGAAAGAAAGAAAGAAAGAAAGAAAGAAAGAAAGAAAGAAAGAAAGAAAGAAGGAAGGAAGGAAAAATGTTGGAAAGTAACTAAATTTTAACCACAGTCTTTATCTATGCACAATATTCCAAAAGCTTTACATATCATGCCTGTAACTGTCAATTTTTCAGACGAATTGCATGCGGTGAGTAATAGGAGTAATATATCTATTCGAGATATATTTTGTTGATTAAAAGTCTAAATTGGTCTATTCCAGTATGACTGAATTTAAAGACCGATATAATCTTTTTTTCTAACAAATTCTTTTTTTCTCATAGCTTGTTTAACAGGCATTCATTTATAAATAATTATCTAGATTCAGATAGTTACTATATGTTAGTTAAGTCTGGTGCATAAGTTACCCATATTGAAAGCTGGATTTGCCAATAAATTACGGTATAATTAGATTCACTCATGTGCTCGAGACAGATGAGTCTATCTGGAGTGTTTCGCGAAAACCAAACTGAAACATCTTTTCACAGTTTGTTCTTCTAAAGAGTAATCGGCTTTATAAGCCGCAATAAACAAACGCACTCTCTTGTTGGACAAACAGTTATCTAGAAACCTATGTATTATCGATAACAAATCATTGAATTCGGATATGATTCGGTTGCTCAGACATTTTGTCTATTCTCGGAATAAGTATGGCCTTGTTTATTTATGAATTTGATCATCCTACACTAAAAATCGCAGCAATTTATCTGAGGGTAATAAACAGCACATGTCGATCTCCCTCGTTTAAGTTTCGTTGAATGCATGCAGGCAAGACTATTTCTGTCCATTTATCTATTAAAGACAAGGCTGAATCTCTTTCAAGTGAAAGGATGAGCTTATTGATATTACAGGCCACATATTATTTAAAAAACCCAAAATTAATTACAACATATTTTACGTATTTAGTTAACGTCCAGATTGTTTGCATGCGGCCAGATTAAGACAAGAGTTTATACACAACCTTTGATTAGTTGAGAAGGGATACCAAGGCCATTGCGCCAAATTTATGTGACATAACAAACGCTGAAAGCGTAATTGGCAAATATTCCACATTTAATCCATGAGACTGTACTCGTTGACCTAAGTGAACCCCATTTGGATAATAACTTTGAAAATTAGAGTTTGTAATATACTCAATTCCCCCAAGGCTTGTCAAAACTGCTAATGAGATGAAATAACGTGACTGCGGTGTATATTACAGGCTGGTTGCCGTTTTTTGTCCCATATTGACTTTTATGAGGCAACCTAATTAAGTACGGTCCGTTTTTCTATATACACGCATATATAATTGCATAGCTTAAATGTATGTTCTGCATGTAAAATGCCACAGGGAAATACAATAAAACATTTATACCTCAAAGTGTATCTCCAATTTATTTGAATAATTGTAACCTGATTGCCTATTACAAAAATGCACAAACCTATGAAAATGAATCTTGAACGCATTTTATACCAGCATCCCACCTCCTCTCATAAAGAAGCAGTAGGATTTGATACGAAAAGGCTAATTAAGACCTTTTTGTTCAAACTGTGCACTTAAGATTGATGTAAATAGTTTTGTTTCCATTTGTAAAGTAAAACAAGTGGTAATCTGAAAAACAGCATTTCAAAATAAGCATTTTTGTTCTTTAAGCTTCAGAAACTAAGAATTTATATAATATTATTCTACATTAAAAGACGATTCCTAATGAATATACAGGAGATGATTTATTGTTTTTAATTAATCGACATCTCTGCGCCAGTATCATTAATTTTACAAACTTCTTCACGGTTAAGAAGATATGTGATGAAATGTAAAAACAATCAAACTTCTTCACGGTTAAGAAGATATGTGATGAAATGTAAAAACAATTCATAGATGGCTGGACTATCCTTCTAAACGTCCAAAGGGGAATCCACAAACGTACAGTAGTGCATATGGGATGCTGAATCTAGGTATGTTTAAAGCAAAAACTGCCTCATAGCGTTTACAGCAATTTGAAGCCATCTAACTCATTGCTGGGCATGTCGAGATGACTATTGTGGTTGCTTAAAGTGTAACTCATTTCCCAGCCCTTAAGCTCGATGTAGTGTGGAATAGAGAAAAGACAGACATTCTACAATCCATTCATTACTATACGTTATGTATGATGGTAGAGTATCTTCATTGATTTTTCAGCGCTCTGGACGACACTGTGACTTAGTGCATACCTTGACTCCACGAGAGGATCATTTGGTTTGATGTCTTCAAGCGTCCTGTAATTTATCAAGGTATAAGCTTAGTAGGGTTTGGTGGGTTACACTACAACATAAGTGTGAGACTGCATGTCGTCCCATCAACTCCATGTGTTCTGTCTTACCAGCATTAGCAATTACGTGACCGTGTTTATAGCTCAGTGTGATCATCCTCCTGTACACTACTGTACATCAAACATGGAATTGGACATTGTACCTGTGCAAAGACCAGATAAAGGAAATATCTTAGTCAGTCTTATCGCGAAATATAACTGGAGGTGGTCTCAACACAAGTTAGATAGTTTAATACTTTACCCAAGCCGAGAAAACTCACTATAACAACTATTTGAGTTGGCTGGACAAAACGTGTAATGCTAATATAAACTATGAATTTGCCTTCATATTCTTGAACGAACTGAGCAGCTGTTGTAAATAATATGTGAACACTTGTTTTGTGTATAGATAAATACTGCACAGACAAATCTAGATATTTAATGGAAAGTCGCTAAAGAAATATTCTATAAGTCAAAAACTATTTAATTACAATGGCAATAAAAACTGTACCGGTATTAGTCCATAATCGCTTTTTCTACGTTTTATTAGTTTAAATCAATAAATACTTATCTGCACATTTACCTTTTCATGAGCGACATGGCTTCTAGCTTTGTGAAAGTAAGTTAGACTACAGCAATGACCTGAAATGCATTTTATAGTCAATTAAGCATTACTTAACCAAAAACAAAACAAAAAAGAGTAGATTTATTAAATTATTACGCTTTAGAGAATTATGTTAGCGTTGTATTGGAATAGATTTAAAAAAATATAATCTTAGCAGGAATCAGCTGTGATTTTTTTTCGAAGATGTTGTGTGTACCTTACTGGGTGAACAACAAGAACAACATCATTCCGTTATGTCTGACGTGTCTGTTACATTAACACCACAGACTGTGAGTAACAACACATGTATAAACATGTTCAAACCAAACTCATCGACAGTAACATGATCTCAAGTGTTGTCTTGTGTGTCGCAACAAAGGAAATAAGCAAAATCTGAAAATGTTTCTGTTTTTTAAGAAGATGACATTGAACAGTATTTTCGTTATTTTAAATGAGAAACACAGAAATATATACAACAGAAACTACTTTTACTGAGAAAAACAAAACCCAAACAAACAAACTGTTTTTTTTTTTACAAACTTCTTTACAAAATTTGGATTGGAGAGTACACGGTTAAACTCTCTCTTATAATGACGTCCATGGTTAACAAATGTAGCGACTTCAAACTACGGTAGCTTTTGATATGTTATGTAATATCACCGACTTTGACAACAAGCCAATTCATACAGTCAAATCAGACGGTCAATGCACTCTCTAAACATCTTTCTAAAGGCATGTGTTAAAAGGCACAGTGGGAATACGCACCGCGTTAAAATCTGCCTGCTTAATTAGTTAAAAACATGACAGCTGCAATATATATTCGTATACCCAAGGAACCAGATTCTAACACTGTAAGTTTTTGTACAATTTTTTTTTGTCGCACAAGAGTGTGTGGCAGGAAACCGTGCTGCGGGCATGTACGTGTAGACAGAATCTTTTTAGCTCCACAAGCACATGGTGAGTTGAATATTATAAGTATACCGTCCGTCACATATTGAAAATGATTGGGTATGTAGCGAAATGTCTGATGTTAGTCAGACAGTCAACGGAAGCCATCAGGTTCCGGTTTATTTATCTAACAAAATCTCCACGCACATGCAGGCGAGTGATTTTCTCAGAGAGGGATATTTGTTATAATAAATGCATGTGTTCACGTAAGATAATCTTATTTGTACATTAAGGGCAACTGTCTTATTAAATTCTATGCAGATATAGTTTCCTCTCCAAATGTTAAAAGAATAATAATTATTTATTAAAAGAAAAATTAGTTTACGTAACAAAATTAATGGTTTTAACTATATTTTGTTTACAAAGTCCGTAACTGATAAAAACGATTTTAAAAACGGATTAGTTTATTGCTTAATACTTGTATCTCGTTGAAAGCCAACATAGCTAAAGTTGGCTTATTTTCTGAAAGAGGTTATGAGAAAATACACAGTATTTTCGTGTTTAAAGAAATTACAAGTTAAAAGCCAAATTTTTGTTTTGCCTTGAAATTGTAAACCTATATATATATGGGGTGGGGGGAGCACATTTTCATTCTCTACAATAACAATTTATGACATCTCATTTGCAGCTACTTTTAACTGAATAATAGTTAAAGTCTTACTTACTTACGTTCTTTCGCTACACGCATGTCATTTTTACGCAATTTCAAATATTCTACCAACGTATATCCTATTTCTACTCAATTTGAAATGTTTATTCCTTTATTCCTTCGTATTAAGGTTGCTGTTTAGTTTAACATCTTTGTGCATGCGAATATATTATTTCTACATTAATATATTTATACCGTGTGTACTAATTTCTACTTGAACTGAAATATTTCTATCGGCGTGTGTATCATTTCTCATGGTGTTTACTAACTGCTTGTATACAGTATTTTTCAGGAGCAAAGTAATTTCTGACTGCGCGTATGAACTAATATACACGAAAGTCTAAATATGTATGACATTATGTCTATATATGTTATTTATATAATACGTTTATATCTTTCAACGAGCAGACACACGATTTTAATCTAGCTAAACATTTCTACACATATACATATAAATTACACTCAATTGTGTATATTCCGCGAATTTCATTTGTACGGCACTATATATCCTATATAATTTAAACTCAATTCGAAATAATTATGCCATGGTAAATATATATTTATTCCAGTCACAAATATTGTCAAGTATGGGAATAACATTTGTACACGTATTAAACTCCTGTTCGTTTACCCACTTACACATACACGTCACAATGTAGTTACAATATGTCTACCTCCATATACGGACGTGACTTCTAACCCATCTTTATGGCTTCAATAAAGATATAATTTCAACCCGAGTTAAACAATTTCTATTTTTGAGGTTGAAATGGTGCACCAGGTCCTCTTTATAAATCACAGTTTGTCCATATACACAATCAATAAACTATTTTTGCTAAGCATTTAAACACTCGAGAATAATAACAACTACATTGGTTGAAATATTTAACTACGGTTGTAAATATACTCATCCAAGTGTAAATATTAGTTTATAATATAAAATAAAGTTTTTATGTGGAACAATTTTAAAATTTTGATTCTATCACCTTCTTAGAAATAAATTAACTCTATTTGAAATATTTCAACAAAGAAGCTGCTGATTAAAAGAATCTCGTTGGCCTCCGTTTATATTTCCTATGTTAGATGAATAAGGCGTCGGCTAAAAACAGAGATCCTCTTTAAATTTTTACAACCTTAAGTTTTCTTTCAAAAATATACAACCAGTTTTGTGAACAAAACAGTTGTTTAATTTGTTTTTGTTTTAAATATTTCTTTTATTACACAAAGACATGAGATAGACGGTTGATGTCCTTACACCCAATGTCTTTATACAATTTGTGGATATTTCATTTATGGAGTTTTTCAGTAAATATTGTCATTTATCCGTCCCTTTTGGTTTAAATAATATAAGTTAAAAATTAAATCATCAGCAAAAACCGACAAAGCACATATTTTTTTATATACCTTAATTATTGCTTCATAGCGACCGTTAGTGGTAATTACACTGCAACAGTAAACCTACGATAAAATGTCTTGAAAATAAATATCTTCTTTGCATTTGATTTGGAATCGGGATCAAAAAATAATTTTGTACAACATGAATAACAGATTTAGCCAGTCTTCAATACCTTGCAAATGGGACTATTAAGAAAATTTACCAGAGGCAATTACAAAAAAATATAACGTTTTGAGTTGATAGAAAATTCCGTCCTTTGAAAAAGAGTGCAGGCGATGCATAGTCTGTGTCTAGACGTAAATCTATGCCGATCCTTTTCTTAAAGAAATAAAATATTGTTTAAACCAAATTTTTAAACCTGAAAGGAATTATACCTCTTTGACAGGTTATATAAATATACAGAATAAACGTCTTTATATTTAAATATTTAACAAAATGAAAATGATATATTTATTGAAATATAAATAAAGCATTTTGTGTGGTTTGGTTACTGAGTCTTACGGCTACGGTGGCTCATAGGGGACATGAATTTATTTTTTTTCTATTTTGTATTATTTTATTTAATTTCTACCCGCCCCGATATTGATTTCCACCCGCACCAAAATCCATTTCTACCCGCCCCGAAATTAGTTTTCACCCGCCCCAAAATTAATTTATACCCGCCCCGAAATGCATTTCTACCTGCCCCGAAATTGATTTCTACCCGGTCCGAAATTAATTTCTACCCGCCCCGAAATTAATTTCCACCCGCCCGAAATTCATTTCTACCCGCCCCGATATTAATTTCCAACCGCCCCAAAATTCATTTCTACCCCGCCCAAAATTAGGGGCGGATAGAAATGAATTTCGGGCCGGGTGGAAATGAGTTTCGGCCCGGGTAGAAATCAATTTCGGGGCAGGTAGAAATGCATTTCGGGGCGGGTATAAATTAATTTCGGGGCGGGAGAAAACTAATTTTGGGGCAGGTAGAAATGAATTTTGGTGCGGGTGGAAATCAATATCGGGGCGGGTAGAAATTAAAAAAAAAAAAAAAAATACAAAATAGAAAAAAAAACAATTCATGTCCCCTATGAGCCACCGTAAAGTTTTCTAATCGTTTTGTTTTTAAATTCCCAGTAATTGTTTTTATTTCAGTTTCTAAAATGAATATGTACTGTTAGGATGAAATTTTAAATCAATGTACGAAAAGAAATATTATCGCCGGCTCTTTAAACTTACACTGGGGCGGGGTGAGATAATAGGCATTAAATATGCGAAGTATTCAAAATCAGTTCGTCGAAAAATTACTGCTGTCATAAATTGCTATAAAACTTTATTAAACAATATAATACATATACAAAATATATATAATACATTATACACTTATTGTTGATTCCAATTTTTAAATCTGGTTGAAGCAAGTAGTTACTGAATTCATTCCGTATATTTCTTCTCATTATAGCAATTGGAAAACAAACTTGACAATCAAGACAAAATATCGGAGACAATTTTACACACAAACAAACAAACTTACAGGTAAGTTTTCATTATAAACTAAATCCCTACTATAGCTTTATTATTAACCCTTATTAAAGAAAAATCAAGACAATATCGAGGATTATATTGAGCTTGGCACAATGGTCATATATCGTACTCAGTGGCACGCTCCATACAAGGAGGGGATAGTTCTGGCCTGTATATAGAGATAGTACTTGGCGCACTAGAAGCCACAACACAGCTTAATATTCGCATAAAATAATCTTTTTATGTTAAACTCATTTATTACAATGTTAAATTCGTTGATTAAAATAGATGATTTTCAACATAGCTCATATATGCAGACTACACGAGCACCACTTGATAATACTAGAATCTTATTGAAATTGATTCAGTGTTATTTCCCTTTAAACCAAAACTCATTGCCTTATTTTCGTTTCGTTTCGTTTTTAATATTTATGGCTGTGCTTATTTGTTAAGAGTTCAATATGAAGGGACCTTAGCTTATAGCACGTCACATGCATTCGTTTATATTATTAGCAATATTCGAAAGTGTGCTAAATGACACAACTCTTGTTGGAAATTATTTGATGCCAGTCATGTCACGAATAACGTTGCTCTGCTTCATGCCACGTTAAGCTGGTCGGAAGTTGCTAGGGACAATTGGGAAGAAAATATTGAAATGTACGCATTTACCGATCATGAAAAACAACAAGCAACCTATATCCCAGTGTAAAAACAATGTAAAATTTGAACAGTGGAAAAGATAAACTGCTCAGCTCTTCTCAAATCTCGCGTGTTATAGCTCTCGCCAGGCACTGACTCAAGCAATATTTATCGTACACAAATCTCACTGTGTAATATCCTCTATATACATAGATGTTGTCATTGTAAAAGCTTGTTCATTTCAGTAAAAAGGCAAGCGGTGCCTGAGAATGCGTGTGAAATGGGACAATAATTTGCAGCTAGAAGATTGGAAATTATAGAACACACAGTGATGGCAGTGTGTTGTAAACAAGCGTTTGTATTTGAGTTTATCGAGCCTCTGTCGTAAATAAACTTAAATGACATTTATATTATTTTTTCCATATACATATAATTCTTCATGAATTCACTATGTTTAAGTTGAAACTATAATAATCGAAGACAATGTCGTTTAATCATGACGACTTCAGAACTACTAAAAATGCAGCTTATCTATTCACTTTGCCGCAAAATATTAATATTTGTAAAGCTGCTTTTCTAAAGCCACTGTACGTAATTCTATACATCTCACTTAGCGTTGCCATATGAAATGTCATTGAGCCCCCATTCGTTTTACTACAGACAAATTATTACATAGACTTGTTGGACACAAAGTGTCATATCCTGCCTTGTATGCCTTTATTAGAGAAACAAATCATTTAACAAACAAGATATATTGTATACGGAAATTATACTGAATAATGGGTTTAATGTCCTGTCGATAAAATATGGATATAATTGTATCAAAGAGTTCAGTTGTTATTTGTTAATAATACAGTTACTCCTTTCAACATCAATTCGTAATATTTATGTTCTGTTGTCAGTTGTTAATAATACAGTTACTCCTTTCAACATCAATTCGTAATATTTATGTTCTGTTGTCAGTTGTTAATAATACAGT
>JAQQZZ010070756.1:0-21860 GCA_030265115.1 Mopalia vespertina | reverse complement strand
TAGAACATAAGATGATTCATTGATTTTAATTAATCTACATCCCTGTGCCAGTGTGATTGCTTTTAGAAATATATATAGTTTCTTTAAGTTTCTCCGGACTTTCCGTTTTCTCTGTGGTCTATACATTTCTTGCATATTCATTTAATAGTTAACGTCTTTGGATGGCCATATACTGCTTAAC
The DNA here is from genome assembly GCA_030265115.1 of Mopalia vespertina. Classification (NCBI taxonomy): domain Eukaryota; kingdom Metazoa; phylum Mollusca; class Polyplacophora; order Chitonida; family Mopaliidae; genus Mopalia; species Mopalia vespertina. The sequence goes on along the minus strand of JAQQZZ010070756.1, from coordinate 21,679 downwards.
CCTGTCCACCTATATTGGTACCCAGTTTATTCTGGTAAACAATTATCATATTTTTTCTTATTACTTCCATATTCCACACCGATCTCAGGATTCACTTCAGCCATCCTTTCTCATGTGTGTTTCTCAATTCCGTATTGGAAACACTCGTTATACATATTATGTGTGTTTTGTCAATTCCGTATTGGCAACAATCGTAACATATTATGCGTGTTTCTTCAATTCTGTAATCGTTAAATATTATGTGTGTTTTCTCAATTTGTTTATTGGCAACAATCGTTACATATTATGTGTGTTTTCTCAATTCTGTAATCGTTTCATATTATGTGTGTTTTCTCAATTCTTTAATCGTTATATATTATGTGTGTTTTCTCAATTCTGTAATTGTTACATATTATGTGTGTTTTCTCTATCCGTGTTGACAACAATCATTACATTTTATGTGTGTTTTCTCAATTCCGTGTTGGCAACAATCGTTACATATTATGTGTGTTTTCTCAATTCCGTGTTGACAACAATCGTTACATATTATGTGTGTTATCTCAATTCCGTATTGGCAGCAATCGTTACATATTTTTCATAAACTTACGTTACAGCTCGTTTTCGAACTCCATCGCACGGTCATGATGAGGTGAACACTTCCAGATTGTGAGTCTCTGTGCTTCGTTGCTGGGGGAATGGCTTCCCCGGTGTGGATTGTAGAGAACAGCCTCGGTGTGTCCTTGGTTAATTCTCTTCAGTATTTTTGTTATTTTTGTGATGACGAATCCATTGAACCGCCAGTACATGATGTGTAAAGTTAGCTACGGGGATTAGCTGATCAGGGATTACCAATCGGTTAAAGAACGTTTAGTCTCAAAGGTAACGAAATTCCTGTACGAACTGAAAAGGACATAGATATGTTATATTGTTATTGTTTCTTAATTCCATGTATCTGTTAAATACTGAATAGCCATCACAAATATTTACAATTACTCAAATGATAAAATAACTTTATACCAGTATAATCGGTGTTTAAGCCATAGTCACACGTCTTCAGAATCAGCAGGAATTAGGCAGAACCAGCCGGGAAGAAAACAATAACAAAAATTGTGCCACATTCGGGAGGAAAATCAAATTGGCGCTTTTAAATACCAACGAATAAAGTTCTAACAACTGGTCGTGTTTTTATACGAATGTTTGCAGATGATTACCGTTTGGATTCTCCTTCGAATGCGATAAAGATGTTTCGAATGCTGTCAGAATGCCGGAAGACTATTTAGAATGCAGTCAGAATGCAGTTAGAATGTAGTCGGATGTAGTTAGAATACACTTCGAATGTTCGATGTTTCTCCACTACGAATGCACCTCGAAAGTTTTGAGCATGAGCAAAACATTCGCACTGGCCGCAAGAATGAACCAGATTATTTGAAATGCAGACAGACTTTCTAGAATACACTTCGAATATCCAGGAATATACCACGAAAGTTTATTCCGACGACATTCCGGCTCATTTTGTCTCTAGTGTGACTAGGGCTTTACGAACATTTAAATTTCTTAATATGAAACGGGTTTTAATTAATAGATATGTGTATGTCTTGTTACCTTGCAAACTTCCTCTATATTTAGATTTGTATGTGCAGATTTATACTGAGGAAATCCATAGCATTGTGTTGATCTCTTAAGATTAATTATCACGTGACTAGATTTCTGTTTTGGCGGGAAGTTAATTCAAACTCTGTGTTACATTAAATTTAAAGACAGTAACATCTAACCTGGCTTCTCAATTTTTAATAAGGTTTATTTCCTAACCAATATCATCCTGTAGTTAATATTAAACATGTCTATGCTCTTCTCGTGTGTTTTGCTTGTATGATATTAATGTACCGATTCCAGCAATGACGTTGACAAGAAACGGACACTAAATCCCTATCGACGTGCTATCGAATGCTAGTGTTGATATATTAACCTCGGAACTTCAATCTTGTAAAAACTGTTTGAGAGAAACAGCAGATACTGTTTACGATTATTCACAGAAGGCCTCTTCCAGTGGTAGGCGTGATCCCTGTAGATTTAGTTAGCTGTTAACTCATGAATATTTCTACCAATTTAAACACTGGCTTAACTCTATAATTTCCGGCCGCAGTGAACTCTATCATACCGTTGTATAATTACATAACCTCTGTCACGATATACTGCCAATTTATTGTTCATACGCACGGACTACATTAACCAGAGTCGGTGCTATTTAGTTATTCATGCATGTCATGTATTCAGTTGGTCTTTCCGTTTAGTGTCCTTATTAAGTAACATAACAAAACCTATATATGTTTCTTTTTTTGTATACTAGTATCTTTAAATATAGAGTTGTATTTTTCATATCATCAGTAATTGTCTATACATTATATATTGTCTATACACTGGTATCTTTCATTTATCAATAAACATAGGCTTTGTGTGCAGGCCAGGACATTTTGTTTTGTTTCTTATTCCTTGTGCATTCGAATCCAAAATCTTTTTTCGTTATATAAAAGTTAAAATGACATATATAACTAAAATTGCCGCCGCCTGATATAAAAGCAAGAAATGTGACTACTTCACCTGGTTGCCCTAAATAATTGCTCTTTATTAAGTCAGTCTATTGACATTCACTTACATTTTATAAACACTAAAATACAACCGAATTGTGAGTACGCATAATTTATAACGCCGATAAAATTTGTTATTTTTTATGAGGCTGAACAGGGGCGCGTAAATCGTTGAACACAGTTTATCTCGAGTTAAGCCCCCTTTTCAATGGATTGCCCGTGCTGCTGAGAAGTTCCCTGTCACAATCGGACCATTTTGTTACCATCAAGTACCATCTAGCTTTTTGGGATAAACTCTCACCATTTCGTTCTTCCAAGGAAATCACGTGGCAGATCTCTTTTTGTAGCCATGCACAGTTTATGTGTAATGAGGATCAATATAAAATAGAACAAATGTTTTAATGAAGAACAATTAAATGTGTAAGTATCGATATATTTGCTGTAATTTAGCGAATATTATACTACACTCAAAAAAATCCTGGTTTCAAGCAGTTTATACGCAATTTCATGGAGGAAAAACGGCGACTTCTCTCATCAAATGCAATCGGACGTCAAATTTATTCATTTATTTTGTGAACACGTCCTGTGTATTTGCCGAAAACATTGAGTCGGGTTTCCAAGAGTATATCTACTTCTTTAATCGATACGAATTCATACAAATACAATTTACTTATCATCAGTTAGAAGCATATTTTATTTCAAATTGTAAAGATATTGACGAAAATAATCACAGAGTTCTGCCAGATTGTCAGGGGTTGACGTAGTATTGAATATACATACACCTGTCTATAGATGGCGGCTCCTTCATAGAATCGACGAGTTTGTAGACAGAGAAATGACAAATGTGGACGAAGTTCTACAGATGGGCGAGGAAGCGGGATGATACTCGAAGGAAAACAATTCATAACAGATGTGAGAGCGGAAACAAAGGCAGACTGGCCACTATAGCCCTATTTTCCGTACATTCTAATCGATATTGGGTAAAAGAAATCTGCAAAACAAATACATTAAGCGTTATAATCCAAGACGAGCCCTGAACAGTATCGGGCCAATTGAGTGCAGCTATGTATCGGCTATAGAAATCCCCTCTATGTTCCGTCTGGCCATTTCCATTTTCCCTTTCTGTTGCAGATCGCCTAACACGATCTCGTCGCAGAATTGATCGATCAGTATCATTCAGTTTGAATAGAACAATTTTCTGCACGTAATAATCACGAGTGAATCGGCTGAAGAGAAAGCTGGGTAACTCCATGCTTGTGACAAGATATCGGTCGACAAACTCTCATGTTTCACATCTCATTTATTAAAAAACTCTCTTGTGCGGAGTTTTCCTGTTGATGGAATAAGTGCATCCCAGCTAGTTAACAGATGGATTAGCTTGCTGTTTATATTCATCCTTATAGTAAAGTCACACACACAACGCGTGCTTAATATGTGTGTATAGCCCTTTATTACGATAAATTAGGATGCACCAAAAATGTCCTTTCTCTCCATTTATAAAATATATAATACACACGTGTAGTTATGTTGTATGCTTGATGTAATATGGACTTTGAGTCTGAAATAAAGTATTTGTTGTCTTCTGTTTCATTCTATTATAAATAAGGGTATGCATACACAACAGCACAGTTAGAGTGAATATTTACGTGCAACCCAAACAACATATATGGAGAATTAACAAAGTTACATTTGCCCGTGTGGATGAATTGTCTTTACGTTTTACCCTTTTATATATATATACGGAACTTTGCAATACGTTTGTATATATTGCGAATCGTCCTTAACGGTAGAACAATCATATGTAAATTATTCTTTTCGGAAGCAACCAAAAAATTATATTTTATATTATATTGTTGAAGTGCCTCTTTTATCAGGTTGCTACTTATTTTACGCCACTAATTTAAACTAAAGTATCTTTGACATAAACATATAGTTCATTATTTCAACCAACAAACGGTCATTCAGGTTTTTGTTATCTGTCCTGGTTTGTTGTGTTTTATCTTCAATATTGTGCAAAAGCTGAAACAAAAATGTTAAAAAGTGAATGAAAATAGTGAAATTTCAACTCTTATAAATATATCTAAAAATAATTTTTAAGTAACGGCAGTGAAATATCACTCTGTCTAGGGCAGGAATCCTTATATTGTCACCTACATATCAATAAATAAAACGCAATAATCAACGGTTCTAGATTTAAATTATCAGGGCGGGGCTGTTCTGTGATAACTATCGTTTATATTTTTTTAATGTAAGGAAATAAAGATATTTAGTCCAATTTATTATGTGCAAATTTCACATGGAAAAATGCTTAATAAAATGGTTCAGGAACGTGCCAAGTAGTTTTAACATATGGGACAGAGAATGCCTAGTTGCAGTGCTGCCCTGAATGTATCAAGTATTACATTCCTGGCATCAATGTTGCCCGGAATATATCCCTTGTTGCATTCCTGGATGCTCTTACATTCCGGGCAGCTTCAGTAGGAAAAGACCCCGATTTGGAGCTGAAACTTTCTTTGGCTTTAGATATCTATAGGAAGCGGAGTTCATTCTGCGACAGGATAAGCATTTTATTATCAACTCTCTTTTTTGCTCTGCTTTGATGTAAGAATTGGGTTGCTTAATAATGTGTATATATGCTTAACCTTTCCCAGTGGTGGACTTGTCTCGAGCTTTGTGATAAAACAAATGTAACTGGCTTCGTATTAAAAGTAATAAAAACGTATTTTGTGTCTTAATTATTTACTTACAACGGCTACAAACAATGTATCAGAAATGCCAGCGTTTTGTCCCTCAGGGACAGGTCTGCAAGCCCAGGGCCAACATCATCCCGGCAACCTAGCGTGTCAGTTGGAAAAGGGATTAAGTCTACTACTTTGCCTCGGTGGAATACAATATTATTTTGACTGGACAACCAGTCTTGCGAAGACTATATATATGCCCCATCCCACAGGCATGGGGAAAGAAGGCCGACTATTTGTTTTTCTGTTAGATTTAGTTTTTTAATTAGTTTGTTTTAAGCAAATTTTTTTTTCGACAAAGCCGTAGTAAAAGTCTGCCGCTTAAACTTGGCAATGGTTTTCAGTTGCCACAATTTGTTATTAACGCTCACAAATGGGGTTTTCCATAAGATGGACGTCATGCCCTACTTTAACCTAATACGGCTGTTGTAATATAGTGGGAGTCGTTTATTCGATTTTTGCACAACCATAACTTGATCTGGTTACAAACTGGGTGATGATGAACAAGTATTTTATGGTCCATAAAATCGATCTGGTTACCAACTGGGTGATGGTGAACAAGTTATGGATTGAGGTTACAAACTGGGTGTTGATGAACAAGTTATGGATGGTCCTTTAACTTGATCTGGTTACAAACTGGGTGTTGAACAAGTTATGGATGGTCCATAAACTTTATCTGGTTACAAACTGGGTGATGATGAACAAGTTATGGATGGTCCATTAACTTGATCTGGTTACAAACTGTGATGATGAACAAGTATTTTATGGTCGATAAAATCGTTCTGGTTACCAACTGGGTGATGATGAACAAGTTATGGATTGAGGTTACAAACTGGGTGATGATGAACAACTTATGGATGGTCCATTATCTTGATCTGGTTACAAACTGTGATGATGAACAAGTTACGGATGGTCCATAAACTTTATCTGGTTACAAACTGGGTGTTGATGAACAAGTTATGGATGGTCCATTAACTTGATCTGGTTACAAACTGGGTGTTGATGAACAAGTTATGGATGGTCCATTAACTTGATCTGGTTACAATCTGGGTGTTGAACAAGTTATGGATAGTCCATAAACTTGATCTGGTTACAAACTGGGTGATGATGAACAATTTATGGATGGTCAATAAACGTGATCTGGTTACAAACTGAGTGATGATGAACAAGTTATGGATGGTTCATAAAATCGATCTGGTTACAAACTGGGTGATGAACAAATTATGGATGGTCCATTAACTTGATCTGGTTACAAACTGGGTGTTGATGAACAAGTTATGGATGGTCCATGAACTTGATCTGGTTACAAACTGGATGATGATGAACAAGTTATGGATGGTCCATTAACTTTATCTGGTTACAAACTGGGTGATGATGAACAAGTTATGGATATATTGGTTTTGTACTTAAAAGGAAAGAAGTGAAGGATTTCTGTAGGATTCGATTCACCTCTGGGCCAGTTTTGTACGTGACTGGAGCAGCTACTCAAAACGGATTATTTACGGAGAAACAAGCAGACAAAAACACATATCCCTGTTATTTTGAAATACATGTCGGTAACTAGATGTTGTAAAACGATATGATTACACAAGAGAAAGGTCACCAGGTATATAGTGACATTCATAACATATGGTTTAAACAAGTATAGTGATATACGAAAAGCGTCTTACTATCTGGCCATTCATTGTTTTAAGTATTAACAAATCATATACAGGGACATTCATAACACATAAAATAGCCCACAAATAGTGATATACGAGAAGCATCTTGTTTTAAGTGTTAACGAATCAATCAGTTAATTATGAATAGACAGATTTATTCCGGGCATTTAAGCTCTGTTTGAGTGAACCATAAAATCATTCTGACAGCGTTTAATCACCATGAATGTATTGGAGGCCTGGAAGCATAAAATGCACAAATTGATTATGTAACTCAATCCCAAACCATTGTTGGTTTCATTTGTCATGTAATATATTAATATTCACATAACCACTTACAACAGAAACTTTTGGAGCATGGAAGCTGTTGCTGTGTTGTTGAGGTGTGGGATATTACAACGGGGAGTAATTCTCAAACCAAGCTTATGTGCATTTCCTTGCCTAGTTTGTGGTCATTTTTCTGTCGCTGATTAAAGACCAGGAGCATATCAGCTTGGGGAACCGATTACTATATAGAATAATTTCTCAGTTTATCGGCTCGTCTACTTTCTTGATTTATCCGATTCAAGTATGATACAATTACCACAAATGGTGGTTCAGCTCAATGTTTGCTTGGAGAGTCTTTTCGACAAACACTGCCAACATAGCTTATTATCGTATTTGTGTTTTCTAGTATTCATGTGCTAACATCAGAGTATTTATTCCTTCGTCTGTACTTTGTTAAGCTACAATCTAAAAGAAGTATACAAGTCGGGCGTCGCTAAAGTCTAAAACTACTTTTCAGAGTTCGTAAGGTGGTTGATGTGAGATGCTGAGGCATAAGGCTATATGAAGACGCCAATGACCTCTATTAAGAGACGGGTTTCTGTAAAGGCCATCTTATGGTGCCTCTCCTGGACAGCTGATCTTCTAAAGGAGGCTCATCTAACGATTGGTCGATATCAGAGACAAATTGAATTCACATAACACAAACTAGAGACTTGTCATCATGCGATAGTCAGCGGCTTAAACATTCACACTGGGGAATAAAGCTAGTCACGATAGGAGGGTTTAATTTCCTGTTAACGACAATACAGATTAAAACATTCAACAAAAATAGACAAAGGGCAAATCTATTGAACTTTTTCAGTACGCAATCAATTTTATATTAACTAATTGACTGAAAAACTTTTATATTATTTTTTAACTTGAGAATTGCTTAGTGAACCTATTTTATTTGATACATGGAAACGCTGTTCGTTAAATTCGTCGATAATATAGATCAACGTTCGGTTTAATTTTTTACTGGATTAACAATACGTTTTTTTCTTTCGAATTACTCGGTAAATATATAAACCATGGGTTGACATAGGATACGATTTATGCCTTGGTTTACGGCCATAGATTGGATTATAGTATTGGTATGCACGAGTTGACAGGACTTGTTTGGTTTCTTCTGGCAATTTGAGGGCTTCTTTAGAACTACGCCAAAGTTTTCTTACTCTTATTGTTAGTCTCCTGGTACAAAGGTTTACAAGACTGACGCATGACTTACTTCTGAGCGTCTTCTGTGTCAGGAGGGAGATAGAGAGACATGGTGGTAACGGAGGCATAAAATCCACTTAGCCTTAACTCACGACAGCCAACAGATGTTCTCAACTGGCCTCCACGTGGACATCTGCGAAGAAACCAGATTGACTTTAACATTGTGGTAGAAGTATTCAAAAGAGCTTGTCTGAGAAGAATATTAATTCCCCATTTCCGTGTCACTGTGTCATCGTTCTTAAATCAGTAGAGAGGGATGGTAAAGACTTATTACGGATTTCTTAGCAAACACAGCATAGCACTATAGACTACAGCATTCTGGGTAATTACTACACTGCGGAATGAGGCGTGGCAAGAGGAGCTAATCAAATCACAGTTCTACCCAGTTCATATCGCCAAATGATTATTCTATCTCAAACAGACAGACATAAATCAACTCCAGAAAAAAAGAGTTTACACTATGTGGATTTCCATGGCCATTCATTGCCTAGATGCCCGACTATAATGGGCCTATAAATGTCCACGGTGTATGTTCGATAAATTGCCGAGCAGTTTGAAACAAAATGTATACGTGGAAACCTAAGAGTATGGATGAGATCGATCTGATACGGCAGTCTGACATAGATAGAAAGAGTGGTGCGTGAAATGAAAAATGTACAAACCTATATGAATGGACAATTTATATAAAACGCCTATATATATGGAATAACCAGGGATACGATTGGCAAACAGCAATAATATTGGTGGCGGAGGAAAAAAGACAAGTTACGTTTATAGCGATCGCTGAGATATCTTCATCACAATTTCCAAGTTGGTTTTTCTAGATCTGACACTATCCTTATGTTCGTTGTTTTGTCGAGCATTAAAGAAAGATTGTCTTCGAGAAGAATTTGTCATATTTTCATTTCCGTACATCCAACATAGCATTTGTGGTTGGACGTAGTACTCAAGGAGTAACTTAAAGTTATCAGAATTCGGAACACGCGATAGAGCTGTTTGAAACTGAAGAAGATTAGGCTGTTCAAGAATGGATTTAAACAGGACGAGTTTGGCTGGAAATATGTCCACCCTACCACGACCCGGTCGTGATAACTTATCAATGGCAGAGATAGTAGGTTTTTCCGCATTGTTTTCTGTTGTGGGAATTGTTGGGCTTGTGGGCAACTCACTTGTAATTTACATTGTTGTTAGTGACAAGAAGATGAGGTCCTCTGTCATTAATCTGTTTATTATGAACCTGGCCTTGGCAGATAGTTTTATTATGCTATTTGGAATACCTGAAATCGTACAGTTTATGTTGGACCGCGGCTGGTTACTAGGAGAAGGCCTCTGTAAGTTTGAGAGATATAGCCTGGTCACATCACTCTATGGATCAGTCCTTACCTTGGTGGCAGTATGCATTGAACGGTAGGTACACACACACTGCTATGCAAGTGTGAGCTATTTTAAAAAATTGCTATTAAAGTTTTACCAAAGTCTAAAATATATCGCTAAAACATGACTATAGTTACGGGAAATATGTTTTCCGAATGAACACTTCTGTTATTTTGTAAAGTTGAAAAAGAGGTGTTTCATCAAGTTTATTTGACAAACTGCGGCACGTAGGCTTAACCACTTTATTCGATAACTGTATTGGTTGCTTGAATAGCAATACTGAAGACACTCGGTCCGATTCGCCTAAACGCCCAGAAAACGTGTATACCTAATAAGTGACTGCATCCTGCTAGTTTCCCCCAAAACCCAGGGACTATCTACGGTTATTCGGAGACTCCTGTAAAGACAGATCCTAATCATGATGTAACATTATTCATATCCTACAACATTTGTTAACCGTTTTTCTTATCAAAAATATTATTGTCTTGTCCTGAAAGTGGACTTAAATGACCGGGGGTTACAGCTGCTTATTTGGTAATAGCGGAACCAGGTGGCAAATGGGCCATTAAACTTTACTCAAAATAGAACTGCTCACTAACTTTTCTCTTCTTGTCGTCTTGGGTTTACGTGATGAGGATCTTAAAGCACCTGTCACGATTTGGAATCGTCTTATCTTCAAACGTATATTAACAAAGTGCATTATTTGGCTTTCGCGTGTTTCTCAGTATTACAATTAATAATGTGCTTTCCATTCCATATTTATAACATTTAGAACACTTTTATCACTCGTCAGATAAGTCATTTATCGAAGCCATCCATGCCGCGGATATAGCGCAATATAATAAGCCCGGGCTAAATGCTCAACAATGTTTAGAACCATGGTGCAAGGTGTAAAGCTGATATGGAATGAAGGCGTTATCTGTGAACAGTCGTTTGTAAACAGTTATAAGGTTCTGGTCAAATCGCGCTTGATGTTCTCAGATGGTAATAATACGGAATAGAATTCAGACAGACATTCACACCATCTGATTCCAATTGATTATATCTTCAACTTAGATTCAACATTCCTGTTTTATTACTCTTTATTATATTTCAGTAGACAAATTATCTCTCTGGAGAGATGATGTATTTATAGAATTTATCGTCCTACCAACATAGTCAGAAAGTGTATTTGATTCGATTGCAATGGTCACTCTGGGTGGATCTTTGATATTCGGACAGGTGCCAACTACCAATTTATTCAGGTTTTCTGTGGCACAAATAAGGCAGTATTAAGAATATTTGGACTGTACTTAAAACAGTATTGGTGTGTTATGAACCGCTATTAGAGGATCACTTAAGCCCCAGCCTAAGGATCTATTGGAATTGTAATGAACAGAACTGTATTTAATATCCTTGGCACAGCCGCGAATATTGAACTATCAAGACGCGTGCACACCGCAAACTATATGATATAACTCCTACAATCCCAATCCCAACGCGATGTATACTGATACAAAAAACCTGGTTATAATCCGCGCTGAAGTAAAGAACTTATTATAGTTTACCAAATAAGGAGTACAAACTCCCAGAAAGGCGTTAAGTTTTCGTGTCTACACTACCGTAATACAACTGCATATCAATTCCATAGTTTGACACCGCTGCACAAGTACTGCCCACACATATATGCGATCAAATTACAAATGAAGAAAAGTACGGACGGTAAGGTTTATATATATTATGAATAAATGAAGAGAGAAAAATGTGCTTGCCTCCACCGGGATTCGAACCCGGGACCTTATATATATATATTTATACATTTATAAATATTATTAACCATAACTATTTATGCTCTTATGATGTTAAGATTGTTACGGTTTTGCTTTAATCGAATCCCACAAATTACCCGTACATCCAGCTATCGAAAACGCACCATGATATACCGTTCTGTAAATTGACAATGTATCTGTAGTTCTTTGCCCTGTTTCCAGATGACTGTGCATGGATACCGCAACACATTCACATATCCTAATAAAAGCTGAATCCAATTCTCTTATTGTGATTGGATGGTTCTCGGGTTTAGATGATTGTGCCAGTTCAAACATTTTTTTATCTAGGTATTAATCAGAGATCTTCAACACTGATAAGAGAGTCTTTGTAAATGAAACCCCGCAGCAGATGGAGCAGAAGTTGGAGTCTCTCCTCTGTAGTGTCCTGGAAATGTACCGGGTTTAATACATATTCTCATTAAACACTTGGACTTCGTGCAACACTTGAAAAGAGACCGAGGCACGTTGACCTAAAGATAAAATATCTGTAACCCTGAAGGAACATCCTTGTTCAACTTTATAAGAAATTATTTTAACAAAATATTTGATTGTCACATGAACAGTTTAAGGTTATCTTAGCTAGCTGTTAAGGTTATATGAGCTAGCTGTTAAGAACATTAAGGGCGGTACACTGTTCACAATGAAGCGTAAACTAATCCTGGGAAGGTCGATAGTTTGACAATATCAACAACATACCCGAGCACAATAAAATAGCGGCTGTAAATTAAATGTTTATCAAAATTTTGCTGTATACGTGCATTTGTTTACAGAAGGGAAAACCAAAAACGAACGCCAATTTCACACGAAGGAGCAAATTAACTTGTTTATAAAATAATATTTTCTTAGTTTACCGCGTGATACTTTACGGTGGACTGATGAAGGAAAAATGATATTTATAATGTAACCGGATTTTAACAACTCGAATTTCTGCTCTAGTTGCATGCAAAGTTACCCTGTCGCTTTTTTAACCAGGTGAGAATTCAGGATGATATTTCTATAACAGGAATAATGAATTAGGACGTATAACACCCGCCATGCAGTATTTCTTCATTCACTGGTCCTTCACAACAAAATTAAGAATCAAAATACTCGATTGTTTCTATTGTATTGTCAATCTTGATAAATGTCTCAAATTGTCTTTGACAGATACATCGCCATTGTGTATCCGATCAAGGCGCACCTTGTTTGTACCAGAAGGCGGGTGTTGCAAGGGATCTTGCTGATCTGGACGGTGGCTGCATGCTGTGGATTACCGACTGTCCTTTATATCCAGCTAAACCAGCACCCAACACAAACAGCTCTTTATTTCTGTACACTTATCTTCCCAGACAATCACTTGCACTACTTCCTGATTTTCAAGTATCTGGAATTTGTGTTGTTCTACGCTGTGCCCATGCTGATCCAGATATCTTGTTATGTGGTCATAGGTCGTCGGCTTTTCGTTGGAGTAGAGAAACTACACGGTAATAAACTTATCCAAAAGGAAGAAGGTCAGGAAGAGGAAAAAACCTCCCGCGCTATTAGAGCCCGTAAAGGGGTTGTTAAAATGTTAATAGCTTGTGTTCTCATTTATTTCCTCAGCTATTCTCCACTTCAGGTGATGCTTCTCTATAACACCTTTTCGCCTTCCCCGTTTCATGAAACCTGGAGTTTCTTAGTTTTCGTAACAATATTAGGTTATATCAACTCCGCCGCCAATCCCCTAATATACTGCGTGTTTAGTGAGAATTTCCGGCGGAAGTTCAGTCGGCTGTTGGGTGTTGGTAAAGTAGAAGAGACCTCACGCCATGGCGTTCTCTCAGCACAGTACTCCACTGAATATATCTCCATGACTAAACTGACGAAATTTAGAGCTTCTCCGAGATCGTCACCTAATACATCGAAATCTCTAGATGCCTGTCGATGATCAAACAGCTACATGTAATATCAACCTGAGCATTTGTAGATCCCAGAAGCCCATACTATATGTTAGAATGACGTATGCTACACATTGTTGAAAGATAGCATTCATTTGTTTAATATTTCTTAAAAAGTTTACCCCGCAGATGTGGGTGAGATAACGAAGACTGTGTTGGAGGATCAAGGCGAACACGATAAACTGTTATACACAAAGTACCCGTCTTCAGCGGATTTATTATCCGCAAACAAATGTTATGCTGACTGTCGTTGTCAAACAACAACAAACTGCTCAAAACGTTTAGAGTTAGTTGTTAGTTTTTATTTTTTACTTCATCATTCCTTGTACGCCTTTCAAAATGCTATAATGGCTCTGTTTGACTCATTGGGATGTCAATGTTAAACGGTCAAGCTGCGTGCTATCCTCGTGTATTCGCTTCTGACAACAGATAATTGGTGCGATGTTTTGTTTCCGTATTCCACCTATTAAATATTGAAGAGTGGCCCGAGGGTGGTTTAAAATTGTCATTAGTTACTGCACTTTGATGGATACTACCCAGATATATTGTTTGGTGAACTGCGCCCCGAGGCCTTTGTCGTGCGTATAATAAATTGTGTAATAAAACAGTCATTCTTACATTAATTTTTTATTCAACGCACCAAAAAGGGGACCATGTTTATCACGATGAAATTATTTATTTATTTCCGGTTAGCCTCTGTCACTATTCCCGTCAGCATTTCCGGAGTACTTCCGGAGTATCAGTGATCAGTGTCCCCCCAGGAACTAATAGATGTGTTGGTGGATTGGCAAAACCAGATTTACAGGTATAAGTTTAAGACCAAAAACGGAATCACTCACGGGTAGAGGATACGACAAATACACAAATTGATTGATTCATTAGTGTGTGATGACACATCTAATGATATTTCAGCAACATTGTTGAGTGAATATTGTTACATTTTTATATAGTAGCCTATTCATTTTATTTTATTTTAAATGGATGTAGCACATCCGTAACTACATGTATACTCACACGCGCCCACACACACTAATGGATTAGCAATGATGGAATTTTAAAGATGTGATGAAAAAAGTTCATCAGAGCAGTTAAATGTACAAGGGTCATAGTTCAACTAAAATTCTCAAAAATATTTCGAAGTTAATCATTATTCGTATAATGTACTATTTAAAATATATCACTGAATTATTTGTTATTATGTTTTATTATTTAATCATTTTAATTTCTTTTATACACATATTTAATTTCTTTTCATGCTAATTTTTCTTTTGTAAATATAGTTTGTTCTTACCTATCAGCAATTCTGAAGCAAAACGGTCCAGTATATTGTAGACGGTGTTAAGGTGAGACGACGTGTACTCTACAGATGGCACACCCTGTGCACATTATCCCAAAGTGAATTTAATTAATAAAAGTTATTGATAGATTATATTATATTCAGGCAACATCTCAAAGAGCATTCTAATGAGTTTGAGGTAAACTACTCAATGGGATAAGGGATCAGTGAACAGACATAGTTGAATTGATAAAACTGGCTTAAACTGAAGGCATCTTCATTAAGCTGTCTTTTGTAACACAATGACAATCAGCCGCTCAATCCGTATCGGTTTATCTTAGCTTCTCGAGAGCAGTCAACCATCAACAGCACCTTATGGAATATGTCTGTCAGCGTTCAGAATCAGATTAAATACTTCTGTTTTCTTCTGAAGATATGATACTGTTAATCAATGCCATACTCCTAATTAATTCCTCACAAACTGTCAGCTTGATTCTTGAGAAGATTGCTTGACTGGGGGCTTAACTATATTCTTGGTAATTAGACTAAGCTAATGGGAGACCAGATGAATGTGTGACGTAGGACTGGTAACTATTACAGCCATTGATCCAGATAATCTAATGGGAGACACGATGAATAGGTGACGTAGGACTGGTCACTGTTACAGCCACTGATCCAGACAATCTAATGGGAGACCCGATGAATAGGTGACGTTGGACTGGTCACTGTTACAGCCATTGATCCAGACAATATAATGGGAGACCAGATGAATGGGGGACGGATGACTGATAACTATTACAGCCACTGATCCAGATAATCTAACGAGAGACCCGATGAATGGGGGACGGATGACTGATAACTATTACAGCCACTGACCCAGACAATATAATGGGAGACCAGATGAATAGGTGACATAGGACTTGTCACTATTACAGCCACTGACCCAGGCAATCTAATGGGAGACCCGATGAATGGGTGACGAAGGACTGGTAACTATTACAGCCAAGGACCCAGACAATATAATGGGAGACCAGATGAATAGGTGACATAGGACTTGTAACTATTACAGCAAAAGACCCAGACAATCTAACGAGAGACCAGATGAATGGGTGACGTAGGACTGGTAACTATTACAGCCAAGGACCCAGACAATCTAATGGGAGACCAGATGAATGGGTGACGTAGGACTGGTAACTATTACAGCCAAGGACCCAGGCAATCAAATAGGAGACCAGATGAATGGGTGACGTAGGACTGGAAACTATTACAGCCAGGACCCTGACAATCTAATGGGAGACCAGATGAATGGGGAGCATAGGACAGGTAACTATTACAGCCACTGACCCAGACAATCAAATAGGAGTCCAGATGAGTGGGTGACGTAGGACTTGTAACTATTACAGCCAAGGACCCAGGCAATCTAATGGGAGACCAGATGAATGGGTGACGTAGGACTGGAAAATATTACAGCCACTGACCCAGACCATGTATGGACAATGAATGCAACATCCGATATTTTATTTTACATCTGAATTGTATTTTGCCTGGGAAAAGATAGACAGAAAATGTTATTTTTGAAATCGTTACAAACAAGATTTTGTATAGCACTGCTGATGATGCAAGTCTGGGTGAAATGTTGCATATGTCTGTATTACTACAATGATTTCGTCTCCTAAACATGGACCTTGATTTTGATTTAAAAGGGGTGATTATTTCAAAGAAATGTTAAAATCAATAACACATAGCATATTAAAACAAACACCTCTCACATGAAGCTTATAAACTGATTATATTCTATAAGTAAAAACATCCGGGGGACATTGGAGCAAAACATTTGAGCGAAACCAAACGGTATGACAAAATGTCAGAAATGAATAAGTTGTATACACAAAATAATGGAGCAAATTGATGTCCGACTGTGACGTCACGTTTTTACATGAATTGCTGACGACTAATGCGGGTGTAACAAAAAGGGAGGGGTGCGGTCAATGAGTTTAAGGTACATTGGTTAGTTGTTGCAAGAACACATAATAACCTGTTTATACAATTTGCCTCTCGTGAAACCACTTAAGTTCCCACCCTTAAGAAGGTTATGCATTTCGATGTCCCATGTTAATGTAGTGGGCACTTATATTTTCCTCTCAACGGAATCCTAAACCCGACAACAACGTTATCAGTAAAAGCGAGGAACTAATGTACTGTCAATTGACATCTATTGGGGATTTCTTTTACTCCAAATAAAGTCGATATTGGAATCTAGAATTTCTCAGTAACGCCAATATTAGGGTTAGGGTATATGGGTATCCTGGAAAGAACTTCACATTGATTCATATTTAACAAATATAATTGGTTTAAGCATAGAAGGTATGTAATGGCAATTGTTCTCTTTGAAGGTAACGCAAAATTAAACTGGATAAATCGATTAACGTCTCATCTTTTGTAGGATTAAAAGGACGATTAACATCACGTCCATTCATGCAGTTAATGCCCTTCTTAAACCGCATCTCTGGGAAGATTCCACCAAAGTATGATCCACAAATGTATATTTTGACATACAGAATCTAAAATGAAGACGGAATTTTGCTGATAACAAGTTTACATGCGCAATGAATATAATGAAGTAATATAATGGGCTATTTTAAAAGCGAAGACTTGACGCATGTCGTTTTTGTCAACAGATGATCTTAAGTCCTTTTTAACTAGAGACGAACGAAAACTAGAACGGAATTATGTTTTCATTTCAAGCTTGCACAGTCTTGTGTGTTGATCTGTGGGGGTGACATGTTAATGTCAGAAACTCATTGGAAAATGTCATCACATTCAGAGGTTCCGAGTGTTTGTGAAAAAGAGACTTGCAGTGGATAGAGGGATTAGCAGTGGATAGATAGACTGGCAGTGGGTAGAGAGACAGGAAGTGACAGAGAGACGGGCAGTGAACAGAAAGACGGGCTGAGGATAGATAGACTGGCTGTGGATAGACTATCAGTGGATAGAAAGAATGGCAGTGAACAGAGAGACAGGCAGTGGACAGAGAGACTGACAGTGGACTGAGAGACGGGCTGTGCATAAATAGACATACAGTGGATAGAGAGACGGGCTGTGGACAGAGAGAAAGGAAGACAGGAAGTGGACAGGCGGGCTGCGGATAGACACTGGAAGTGGACAGAGACGGGCTGCGGATAGAGACACCGGCAATAGAGAGAGAGGGAGAGACGGGCAGTGGATAGAGAGACGAGCAGTGGACAGATAGTCTGGCTGTGAGTAGAGAGACGGGCTGTGGATAGAGAGACGGGTTGTGGATAGAGAGACTGGCTGTGGATAGAGAGACGGGTTGTGGGCAGAGAGACGGGCAGGGAATAGAGAGACGGGATGTGGATAGAGAGACGGGCTGTGGATAGAGAGACGGACTATGGATAGAAAGACGGGTTGTGGACAGATAGACTGGCTGTGGGTAGAGAGACGGGCTGTGGATAGAACGACTGGCAGGGAATAGAGAGACGGGAAGTGGATAGAGAGACGGGCTGTGGATAGAGAGACGGGTTGTGGATAGAGAGACGGGCTGTGAATAGAGAGACGGGCAGTGGATATAGAGACGGGCAGTGGATAGAGACGGTTTGTGGACAGAGAGACTGGCTGTGGGTAGAGAGACGGGTTGTGGATAGAGAGACGGGCTGTGGATAGAGAGGCGGGTTGTGGATAGAGAGACGGGCTGTGGATAGAGAGACGGGTTGTGGTTAGAGAGACGGGTTGTGGATAGAATGTCGGGCTGTGGATAGAGAGACTGGCAGGGAATAGAGAGACGGGCTGTGGACAGAGAGACGGGAAGTGGATAGAGAGACGGGAAGTGGATAGAGAGACGGGCTGTGGATAGAGAGACGGGCAGTGGATAGAGAGACTGGCAGGAAATATAGAGACGGGTTGTGGACAGAGAGACGGGAAGTGGATAGAGAGACGGACTACAGAGAGACGGGAAGTGGACAGAGAGACGGGCTGTGGATAGAGAAACGGGCTGTGGATAGAGAGACTGGCAGGGAATAGAGAGACGGGCTGTGGATAGTGAGACGGGAAGTGGATAGAGAGACGGGCTGTGGATAGAAAGACGGGCTGTGGATAGAGAGACGGAAAGTGGATAGAGAGACGGGATGTGAATAGAGAGACGGGCTATGGATAGAGAGACGGGCTGTGGATAGAGAGACGGACAGTGGATAGAGAGCTATGCAAGCTCCAGGGCAACAGGAAGCTTTGTATTTATTATTTGGGCATGTGTCATGTTATTATTGTTTGTATTTTTCCGCATGATATTTCGACGTTGAAATAGTAGGTATGATTATAATAGGTAGTTAAGACAATACAACTTTCAGCTAAACACGAGATGCCGATAATGTGTTTACCACAGATCGCACGAACATACTTAAAGATATAAATATGTATTTTCTTGCTTGGGAATCTTCACATTCGAGAACGAATATTTTAAGTGTTACCAACTGTAGATCAATTCTTGCATTAAAAATTGATGACGAAGTCAATATTGAGACAGATTTATGATTTGATGAAGTATTGATTAGTTATATGAGTGTGTTGGTGTGTTGATGAATACGTTGTGATTTGCTATACCGAGAATAATCACCTACATTCAATTAACAAGACGAGCGGAGACCACAAATATACAGTCTACTGATTATGGCCAGGAGGGAATTATGCGTGGAGAGTTTGTAGTACATGGATGTGTTCAGAATATTAAGTTTGTGCCTTGGTTTTAGCCCTGAACTGGACAAAGTATGGGGTTGTTGGATGGACACAGACCGCATCAACGGGCTAGACGCTTGAGGCTAAAAAAGTTATATTAGTAATTTGATCAAATCAAATGCTATAGAAGGGAGGCTGACACCTAATTTACAAGTCCTCAAAGTCTAGGCTCTTTTTATTGGAATAGTTTATTGTATATTATTTCACAAAAAGACTCTTACAAAATAATCTCTTTCTCTCTATGTTTATATCTCTCCTCTCTCTGAAAGCACTTTTGAAAAATTCATCGAAAGGAAGATAGAGCATCCTATAAAGGGACAGAGTGCTATGAGCAAGATATCGCAGAATCGTCAAGATAACATCGTCTATTTCGATGGGGTTTTTTATCGATCGCTTTAGTAATATCTTTTTTATGCCGAACATCACACATAAAAGCGCAAAAACCCCACGATTACACACGCAGGATGTACAATGTAGCTATTATAATACAGGATTTCATTAACCGTGCATTCATACAGATTTTCTTTACCACCGATAGCCTTCAACACAATTGAAGAGTTCTTACATAAAATAAGAATTGGAAAATATTATTGTACAAAACCTGACGGACAGTTTTATCTAACGTTGGTTCATAAACATCATCCGAACACATGGTATCTCTCTATATAGACTCCTATGGAGAGACCATGCGACATAACGCTGCTTATTTGTATTATGACCTTGCCTCATATGGTGGATCTATATTGGCACATACACCCAAAATCGCGGGAACCGCAGTGGATACTCTCTATCGCACAACAGTCACGTGTTTTTGTTTTGATAGGTTTTGTAAAACATATTTACGCCAACAGTTGATTAAAACCGTCGCCGTCTTACCCCCATGCCTTGTGTACAGCCCAGTCTGTGTTGAAAAGCTATATGGTTCTTAATGGTTACAAAATGATACTCCCAGAAAATAGTCCAATGACTGAATTTAAATGTTATTTAAACCGTGAACACAAAGCCTGCTCTTGATTATGTTTATAAGTTGACTTCGAGCAGTGCATTCCGTCGTTATTTTTTGCCTCCAATCGTAGACTCCTAGTGTCGTTGAATCGACCTATTCCATTGGCCGGTGGATTTAGGGGGAAACATCAGATGGGAATAGATTATGCGCCGTGAGACGACAAAGATAACAAGATAGAGGTTTCAAGTGTGTCAAGGTTAATAAACCCATGTTTTAACCTTGAATCGCGAAGATGGTTCTCATTATTGGTTTAAGATGCCCTTTTCTGTGCCATTGATGGATCAGAATACTTTACGGACGTGGAATTACGAGGCTCAAGGGGCCGTCAGGTCTTTAACTAATCGCCTGTAGTATTATTTTCTGAATGATCCACTTCGACGTCCAAGGGTCAGATTCCCGGCTGTGCTATCTTTGAATGGTCCAAGGAAAGGTTCAAGGCGCCGCCTGGTCTTTATGTTGTTAGCCGTAGTATTCGATCTTTAAATGGTGTACTATTAGGTTCAAGGGACAGCTAAGTCTTTAGGTTCCTAGCCGTAATATTCGGTCTTTAAATGGTCTACGAAAAGGTTCAAGGGACCACCAGACTTTTAGATTAATGACCGTAGTATTTTGTGTGTGAATAATCCACGAAAAGGTTCAAGGGACCACCAGACTTTTAGGTTAATGACCGTAGTATTTTGTGTGTGAATAATCCACGAAAAGGTTCAAGGGACCACCAGACTTTTAGGTTATTGGCCGTAGTATGTTGTGTGTAAATGATCCACGAAAAGGTTCAAGGGACCACCAGAATTTTAGGTTTATGACCGTAGTATTTTGTGTGTGAATGATCCACGAAAAGGTTCAAGGGACCATCAGACTTTTAGGTTTATGACCGTAGTATTTTGTGTGTAAATGATCCACGAAAAGGTTCAAGGGACCACCAGACTTTTAGGTGTATGACCGTAGTATGTTGTGTGTGAATGATCCACGAAAAGGTTCAAGAGACCACCAGACTTTTAGGTTTATGACCGTTGTATTTTGTGTGTAAATGATCCACGAAAAGGTTCAAGGGACCACCAGACTTTTAGGT